>LR812525.1:63410202-63490202 GCA_903798195.1 Danio kyathit
ACTTTAATTATACATTTTATAAATAATATTTTAAATTATAAAAATTTTAATGGAACTTACATAATACATTTATTAATCAGAAAGAAAATTGTGGGCAAATAATATGAGAGGAATTGTAATATACAGTCAGCAAAATGCAGGCCAATCCACTGAAGAGCAGCTCCACTGAAGCACAGTACCATGAACATGCTTTACTGTATTTGCATGAAAATGAATAAGATTTTGCATGCTTATGACAACTGTCAGTAAGTGTCATTTGCTCAGTTATGTCATTTTAAATGCAAAAATTACATTATTTGAAATCTCTTTGTTATGACAATTTGACAAAAACAATTACAATTACAACCTGTTTTTGCCTTTGTCAAGACTGTTTGACATTACCAGGACAACATAAATCTGTCATATATCTGTCATAAACATGAATGTCATGAGGACATTATAACTGTGTCATTAATATGTTCTGATAACTGTTTACAGCAGAACATAAATAAAAGTGTCAATACTCTGTCAAATAGTTTTATAACTGTTTTATGTAACTGTATTACTGTCATTCACATTTAATGCATAAATGAGACAATCATTATGGCCACTGACAAGCATGTTTATGATGGCAAGTTGTGTTGTCTTGATAATGTCAAGTTGTCATAACAATGACATTGACAGATTTTGTTGCCTTGATAAAGACAAAGACTGATTATAGTATATTGTTTATGTCAAGTTGTCATAAAGACATCTCAGACAATGTCACCTTTGTATTTAAAATGACATAACTAAGAGAATGACACTTAATGACAATTGTCAAAAGCATGCATAAAATCTCATGCTTATTCATGACTTGTTATGTCATGATTATAAAGTTTTAAAGTGTTGGTCATCCTTTATGCACTAAGCTCTAAGTCATATAGTTAACTCAACTGTTAAATATACCAACATTGCAGACAAAACATTGACATAATGTCAAGGAATTTATTATACATTATAATTGGAAGGAATTTATTATAAAAAGCTAGTTTTTGAAAACACTGGTGTAGGCTAGCATATATCTTATAAGACCCCATATATTGCACTCAACTCCTCACACGCAATAAGCCTATTCATTACTATGATTCACATCATCAATTCCTGATATAGCTTTAAACATAACAAAGAATTTAGAATAAAGATGTAATTAAAGCGCACATGGTGACTCATTCATTAAGGTTAGCCACACAACTTGTCTGGGGCGCGCCGTAAAGCGCACGTAATTAGCGAAATGACCATCTACTTTTGTCAGGGCTATTAAGGTGATTAAGTTGTTTATTTGCTTTACAGTGGGGTCAACTGAATAATAACACATTGCTAAGTCTTCGCATACTGAAAAGCTGGTTGTCTGGCTGGAAACCATTGCTTGGACCTGACATGAGCGACTAACACCATCGGCAGACAACAACACACACCGACGGACCGCACTGATCCCTGCGAGCGACCACCTGTTTTCAGCGCTGACCAACCGGTAAGCGCTTTACTTGCTGAGGCACAATGCAACTGATTTCTCTGTATACCTATCCAAAATGTTTATCAGACGTCTCTTCGTTTAAATATTGCAGTTTAGGCGAGCATTATGCGTAATGCGTATTAGATATCATACCTTCGTTCGCGTGCTTTATAACCTAATGCAATCACTTTTTAATAAAGGGGTTAAAACGAGGTGTTTTGTATATCCAAATCCACTTTCATCTCCATGTGAGTGCTCATTCTTTTCTTCTCATCCTTTTATCCAGAATCTATCTACGTCACCCAATTTCCCAAACCCATGTCTCTCGCTCAGATTATTTTCTTTTAATCCAACACACAAATGAAGTCACATGAACCTGAGTTACGCAATTGGTGACACCGGTGAAGTATGTAGTTGTGTGTGTATTTCATGAGGAGAAAATCTCTCTAAAATGACATTATTGAGGATTGAGAAAAAGGGTGTTTCTGATGTTTGGAATTAAACATTTAAAATAATTTATTTAATTGTTTTTGACCTTTGGTTTTCCCTTTGTTGTGATGACAATATTTCGCATTATCATTCCTAAAAATGTCTCACGAATACATTATTAGTCATAGAAAATGTTCCAGTTATGCTAGATTTTTTATCCTTTATGTGTTCTTACCAGTTTACTGCCAGCAATTCACAAACAATGCAAAAAATGATTTGACCAACACACCCAAATAGACAGGGAGAAACATATTGTTTTAATGAGCAATTATGTTGCCAAATGACCCTTGTTTGGTTTAGTCGGAAACACATCAGCCCTATATTTGAGCTATGATGGAGAGCAAAAAGGGAACACACAGGGCAGCAGACTAGTAAAAATGTAGACTTTTTCATGCTTCTAAAGTTCCTAGGTGATAAATAAGGCACTGATAAAACATACAGTTGAAGTCAGAATTATTATCTCCCCTGAATTATTAGCCACACTGTTTGTTTTTTCACCAATTTCTGTTTAACGAAGAGAAGATTTTTTTAACACATTTGTAAACATAATAGTTTTAATAACTCATTTCTAATAACTGATTTATTTTTATCTTTGCCATCATGACAGTAAATAAAATTTCACTAGATATTCATCAAGACACTTCTACAGCTTAAAGTGACATTTAAAGGCTTAACTAGGTTAATTTGGTTAACTAGGCAGGATAGGGTAATTAGGCAAGTTATTGTATAACCATGGTTTGCTCTGTAGACTATCGGAAAAAATATAGCTTAAAGGGGCTAATCATTTTGACCTTGAAATGGTTTATAAAAAATAAAAACTGCTTTTAATACAAATAAGACTTTCTCCAGAAGAAAAAATATTTTCAGACATACTGTGAAAATGTCCTTGCTCTGTTAAACATCATTTGGGAAATATATTTAAAAAAAGAAGAAAATTCAAAGGGGGCTAATAATTCTGACTTCAACTGTATATATTTTTGCAAATTCAGTGTTTATTATTATTATTATTATTATTTATATTTAATTATTTTTAATTTGATTTATTTTCAAAGGTTAGAGCAGGTCTGCATTAGTACATTGCAAAAGGCAATCTGTTAATGTGGGTTTGGTAATGTAATGTATATTTATATAGCGCATTTATTTTGTATGGCCATACACCCAAAGCGCTTCACAATCATGAGGGGGGTCTCTCCACACCACCACCAGTGTGTAGCATCCACTTGGATGATGCGACGGCAGCCACAGGACAACGGCGCCAGTGCGCTCACCACACACCAGCTATTGGTGGAGTGAAGAGACAGTGATAGAGCCAATTCGGTGGATGGGGATGATTAGAAGGCCATGATGGGTAAAGGCCGATTGAGGGACTTTTAATGACCACAGAGAGTCAGGACCTCGGTTTAACGTCTCATCCGAAAGACGGCACCCATCGACAGTGTAGTGTCCCCTTCACTTTTACTGGGGCATTAGGACTCACACAGACCACAGGTTGAGCGCCCCCTGCTGGCCTCTCTAACACCACTTCCAACAGCAACCTAGTTTTCCTATGTGGTCTCCCATCCAGGTACTGACCAGGCTCAGCCCTGCTTAGCTTCAGTGAGTAACCAGTCTTGGGCTGCAGGGTGATATGGCTGTGGTTAATTGAATTAACTAAATTGGCCATATGTGTGTGAATGTGAGAGTGTATGTGTTTCCCAGTACTGGGTTGCAGCTGAAAGGGCATCCGCTGTGTAAAACATATGCCGGATAAGTCATTCCGCTGTGGTGACCCCTGATGAATAAAGGGACTAAGCTAAAGGAAAATGAATGAATGAATGAATGAATGAATGAGGACATCACATATTGCAAATGACAATCAAAACAAATGAAAATTGATCAATTTAACACTTTTGATTGGAGGTTCACCCAAAAACGAATCCATACTTGTCATTTTGTCACCCTCAAGTGGTTCCAAAGATTTATGAGTCTCCTTTTTCTGTTAAACACAAAATTATATATTTTATTAGCCCATGATATCTAAAGTAGAAAAATAAATACTATGGAAGGCTGTTCGCAACAATCTTCAAAATATTGTTTTGTGTGTGTGTGTGTGTGTGTGTGTGTGTGTGTGTGTGTGTGTGTGTGTGTGTGTGTGTGTGTGTGTGTGTGTGTGTGTGTGTGTGTGTGTGTGTGTGTGTGTGTGTGTGTGTGTGTGTGTGTGACTTGGAAGTGGAGGGTGAGTAAACAATGATAGAACTTACATTTTCTACGTTTATTGCTAAATATATAAATTCAAACATTTAAGTAGTTAAAAAGTATATGGAGACAAACTCTTCCACATCATGTTGTGAAAAGACTATTTCATACACTTGAACCTCATAGTATTTTTTAAGAAAAGAGTTTTTCCAGCAACTGATGCAATGCCTTGTTCCCTTATCTCAGGAGTTACTTTGAGTAAACTGAAGATGTTTGGAAATTTACAAAAAAGAACCCTGTTTATCTCCAAAAAGGTTTTGGGTAACTGATACCTAAGCAGCAGTGGAGCAGATCCATTCCACTAAGATTAAATACATTAAGACTGCCATGTTCCTATTCATTACCATACCAATTAAAATATACTGCAGACTGGTTGGTTAGCTCGATCTGCTAACAATCACAAACAGAGCAGCTGACTGATTGCTGTTTGGATCATCAGCCATTGAGCATGCTACTCAACATTTAAATAACAGTGCATTGTATGTCATTAACATATCCACTTTCCTCTGCTCCACCTGCATACATCTGCCACAATGTGACGTATGCCAAACTAGAGGGTCTTAGTCATGTTCTCAACAGCATATCTATGAATCTACTGTCAATAGCAGGTCTTTGTACTTGCTCTTCTGCAATAATCAACAGCAGCAGCGGCGTAGCAGATAAATTCAGCAAAGACCAAAACATTAACATTTTTATATCTACATCCATTACTCTCAGTCAGAAATCTTGTAATATGACTTGTAATCAGTATGCTTGTTAAAAAACTTGCCAGAACATACTGAATATTTAGAATTGATTTATTAGGATTAACCCCTTGATATGTATATTTTTGAGGGGGTCCCACAGTATATTACAGTCATAAAATAAACTAAAAACTTAAACTAAAAACACAAAATAACATAATTGAAACAACAACAAAGCACAAATATTAAATGAGGGTAAAAAAGCATCACAACATCATCAGATAACAACCAAAACATAATACAATATATACTGATCAGTGAATGAAATCACAGCATAATCAATAACATATTCAAGAATAACATGTACAATCCAAAGTAAAATATGATAATAAGCTTACTTAAACATCTTAAATTATGTAATAGATCAAATATATGTAGGAAAATTAGTCCAGTCCAGTCAATCAAGCCATATTCTCCCAGGTATTTAATAGTATGAACTTTATTCAAATAAGTACTGTCTTGACTTAGCTTGCTTACATAAGTTTTTGTCTAGAATATATATTGTAATAAAAAAAGGAAACATACTGATTATAATTCACAACAAGTTTTACAGTATGACCACTATAGGCACCAAAACACTTTTTCCTTTTTAGAGGACACCATTGCTTAAAAAGGGTTATGAATTTTTCTTTTTATTAATATTGTATTGTTATATGAGGTTAACTTTTTTACATAAAAAAACTTAAAGGGCCTTATCATGCAACCAGCACAATAAGCCGCAAAACGCATTTGGCACAATGTGTTGCTATTTTCAGACCTGCGCAACCCTAAACAGCAAATCAATTTGCACCGTTTTGTGGGCTCATGGGTGTGCTGGTCTAGAATTAAAGTGTGTTAAGGCGCATTTTTGTCGCGCTGCTATTTTGATTGACATAAAATAGACTGCGCAATTGACCAATTGAAAGCAGGTCTAATGTCTAGCGCAGAGCGCGTTAGTTATGCGCTCTAAACGCAGGATGTATAGCAATATGCAATATTTGTACAAGTAAAAAAAAATTAAAGGATTAAAATGTTACAAAATTATAATTTTCTACATAAATATACAAACCACTGCCTCAATGCCTTCTTCACCTTGGGGGGCTTTTTTCAGTTTATTGATGACAATTTGCTTTTGTATAATGTTAATATTATTAGCAGTATTATTTATTATATGCATGTTACCATTTGTTTTAATAAAAACAAGCTTAGATTTGTCCACTTGTCAGGTTTTGGACCATATGGGGCATAAGACGTGTGTTTGGATATAACTACAGTTTTTTTGACCACACTTAGAACTGAATTTAGAAATAGTTTTGAAACAAATCTTTGCGCTTAACAAATGGAATTAAATATGTAGGCTAATGGATGTCCTCAGTGGAGTGCGTATAGCACCGTTTCCTTATCCACAAAAGTAAAGGAGTAAAGAGTAAAAGCGAAGAGAAAGAGAAATTAAAGAGATCGAATGCAAGTGTTCAGTTTTTCCACTTATAAAGTCTGCCATGTAAATAGCAAATGCACCATGGCACGACACAACTGACTCTTAAAGGGAATGGGAGATGAGACTCTGATTGGTTTAATGCACATTATGCTCAAAACACACTCATAACTCATTAAGAGTATAAGCAACACCCTGTTAGAACATGCACAGGTGCGCAAACCGTATTTTTCCGTCCTTAAAATAGTAAAAGTGGACTCGTACATGTCCTTAATGCTTTTGCACCATGCACTTTAGATGTTGTGTCTAGATCGTTAAAATAGAGCCCAAAATGAGAAGTGATGGACTATTTGTTGTCTTAATTTAAGCCTTCCCTGTTAGACCATCCGCCATGCCGCAGAACATATTTTTCCTTCCTTAAAATAGCAAAAGTGGATTCGGACACGCCCTTTTGCGCCATGCATTTTAGACTTTGCTTCTAGCTCGTTACAATAGAGCCCTGTGGTTAACTGTTTGCATATTTTGCATATATTTGATTAGAAAGTTTAAAAACTGTGTGCCCATCAATGTAAATTGAATGCACGTTTGTGTTTATATACATCTGTAATAACATAAAAATCAATGTAACAAAAACATTTTTCCTTCAGTTTGTGTGGGGCAATATTACTGTCATATCCAATATAATCAATAGTATTAAAATGAAATATTCGATAAAGTTTTGTCTTTCTTTCTTTCTTTCTTTCTTTCTTTCTTTCTTTCTTTCTTTCTTTCTTTCTTTCTTTCTTTCTTTCTTTCTTTGTAAATAAATCATGGTACAATGAAGTGAACAAAACTTTCTTAATAGGTAAAAAACTTTCAGATCTCCAACAATAGCACTGACTCTAAGGGCTAGGACACACCAAACCACGGTGCTGTTTTCAAAAAAAAAAAAAAAAAAAGTTGTTTTCTCAGTGATTTTCTATTTGCAGCTTGCAGCACATTTGATCCCACCATAGTTTTTAGACTAAAGAGAATGTTTTATAATAAAGTGACGAAAATAATTTAAAATGCTTAGTTTTATCTTACATTTTCTTTTGTTAACATTACTTTTAGGGTAGCGCTTGAAGTAGATGTTTAGTTGAAGCATTAATGAAGCATTAATGAAGCATTAACCTGTTAGCTTCAATCAGTTGACATTTAATATCTTAACTGCCATGATACGTACAACAGCCAATATAATAAATTCAGTTCAATTCATCTTTATTTCTATAGCACTTTTACAATGTAGATTGTGTCAAATCAGAAATTGTGTCATTTGTTTGTTTTGTTTTTAAAAATAGGTTTTTAGCATCTCACATTGGACAATTCACTTTGAAAGTTTTATAAATCTGCGAAAAAGAACAATATCATTTGCACAAAATGGATTTTTTTTTTTGTGAACTTGGGTTGCTAGTTAATTTATGATTTTTGAATGAAGGATAAACTTTCTCCGAGCAAGCTTTTTCTGGCTCACATTTTTTATTAATATGGAACATAAGTGTGCCAGGAAATATGTCTTATTTGACCTGAGGGACTGGTGGAGTGAGGGAAGAGGTAATTAAAATAGATGGGTTGTGGAAATTGAGATTGACTAAGAGAGGCTAACGTTTTCAAAAAACTTGTCAAGTCCAGTGCTGTCATTAGTCAAACAAAAGGTTTGTATTCATTAAATAGATGACCAACAGGTTATGTGTGTTGACAATCATGAATGTTTTGTTTGTAATAGAAACAGAAAACATTCATGGTTTATGGTTGTAATAAAATCGTATTATGTTCAGTGCTCTTTTGTTTTGTTTTTCTTACTTGTCGAGTTCTGCTATCATAGCCTAAAAAGCCTTTAAATATGGTATCTAATAAAGTTAAATTACTTAACAAGATAAAGTCATGAACAGAACTGACATACATGTATAAATCATAAATGCAAAAACATTTATGTATACTACACTCTCAGAAATATATGTATGGGAGCTGTCACTGGGGGAGTACTTTTTTAAAAATTACATATTTGTACCCGAATAGTCCACAGTGGTACCTAAAAGGTGCATATTAGTACCTAAATGTACCTAAAAAATACCTTTGAGGTACCATTAAAGACCCTTCAGGTACAAATATGTACCTTTTGAAAAGGAACTGCCTCAGTGACCGCTCCTGTACCTTTATTTCTGAGAGTGTAGGATACAATGGAGTTGAAGATCCAAATACAAATATTAGGAGAATCGTCAAGCAGGCAAAAGGTCAAAACAGGCACAGACAGGAGCATAAAAATAATTCAAAAGCCTAGTCAGAGTATAGGCGAATGGTCAGGACAGGCAGCAAAACAACATAAAACAGTAAAACAAAGCATAGGTCAAAACACAGAAGCAAAACGCTTTGTTATGCTCACTTATAGTTCATACAAGACTTAAAGAATGTGTGTGAATGAGGCATCTTTGTACTGTTTACTGTTCATTAAAATAAAGCATACTCTTTTATTTATTTTTTTTATACTCTTTTTAAAGTTTAGTTTCACTTCATTTGATTTCTTCAGTTCAGTGTTTTTAAATAAGCAAATCTTTTGTGTAAGCAATGATAAAATTGATGGATTATTTTATTTAGATCCTTGATATTGGCATCATGTGGAAGGCTAAGGGGGAGGAAGTGATGGATGAAGTAGGGCAAACATAAAAATATGGGGTGATGAGGGAAGGGGGAGAGAGTCTCTCACATTTCATCTGTTAAAAAAGTGATAAGCAGCATTTGCATGAAGATGGAAAGAACATGACAGAATGAGAATGAAAGGTGTGAGGAAGAAAATGATGTAAGGCGGCGAGAAGAGATAGAAAGAAGGGGATGAGGGAGAAAACATGGCTGGGAAGCTTTTTTTAGGTCAGATTTATCCCACAGGCTCTTGATGTTAGGTACCACTTTCAGACACTCTAGATCTGAAAATCTTTTGAATTGGAGACCTACATCTCTCTGACAACTCTTAAACAGCAGCATTCAGACTGCTGAGACTGTAGAGGTCCATACAGCTTCCCAATGCATTTGGATACTTAAAGTAAGTGGCATCTAGATTTAGAACATTTCTTGCAATATGAAGTCAGCTTCCTTCAAGTACCACCAGGTATCCTGTTAAATGAACCACGATTTAGAATTTACCAAGTGTATTTGTTGGTTTGTGGTATACATTAAACTTAATTCTTCACCTGATTTGATCTGCTTTATGCTTTTTCTACACCTCATTTTATTAATGCTGATAGTTCAATTACTTTTTCTAGTCAATCACAGAAATCGAAAGATTAAAAATAGCATTTGCTGAAGATGTGTCTGTTTCATATCTAGAATTGTGGTGCTTTTTGTGCTAGAAAATGGTTTGAAACCTTTAAATAATGCAATCGTTAGTTACTGTTGTTACGCCTGTCAAGATTTCGTGCCTGGCACGTCCATTAAAATATGTATGCGCCGGTGTCAGACATTGCCAGGGATATAATTAGTCACTTTTGGTGAACAGGTAAGATATCCGAGAAAACCAGATAAAAAGGACTGTAGTATGCATTACAGAGGTATACTTACGACATAATACCGATTAGAAAATAATTGAATCAAAATTAAAGCTAGGTTAGCCTAGCCGCCTCATACGCTGACCATTCAACAGCTTAGTTCATGCACAGCAGGATAGGTGAAATTTAAAAATAATCTAATATTAACAAATTAAACAGCTATTTATTTTTATTTAGCTAAAAAGAACAAGAAAACACGCATGGACAGTGCTTCTACATAATTCATTCATAGAAAGAAAAGACAAGAAAGGGCAAATTGATGGATTTTGTGCCAAATTTTTGCATCATTGACCCATAACGATGTACAGTACCTATAACTGTCAGTATGTTTGTGTGCTTTTTATACCGTTTCTATTCTAATTTGCAGTTAAGTGGAAAAAATAAATACATTGAAATGCAAATCAAGGGTAAATAGCAGAAGTGATCATGTAGATTTTCCCTACCAGCAAATATTAATCAAACACCAAATATAAAAGCAGACACTAAACCGCTATAACGTCGTCACCAAATCTCCAAAAGATCGACAAAAACATTGGTGAATTGTAGCTCTGACATGGACATGAGGCACATAAATTACTGAAAAACTGCTGCGGGTGATCGCAAGTGCTCACTTTGTGATCACATCTCAGTTTTGTTCTGTTGATAAGTAATTTCACATATTCGTAGCTTGAAACATATGGAAAATGACTGGATTGTGCTCGCTCTTACAGCTATTGCGAGGACTTAAATGGGGCAACTGGACCAACTTAACCCCGTTCTTTTAGCACCCCTTTACAGAGCTTGATCCACACTGGCATTTCTCCCCTTGGGTTTTAGGTTTTGGAAAGGGAAAAAAATTCCACCACCCCATCCAAACTTTTAGGATACCGGGTATCAGATTTGCACAATCCATATGCACAATGCTTTGGCTTGTTTCCCTTGCTCGAAAGCTTGACAGACCTTGCTAAGCCACGATTGGTGTGTGGCGATTTTCGGGTGTGGCTTAGCGAAGGGTCAATTGCAAAGGCGTGGTAACATTATAAATTATTTTAGGCAAATATGCTTATAATTTTTCTGATTTAATGATTTGATAACTATGTCAATTTCCAAATCAGAAAAATCACCAGTGTAGACAATTACTACGGTGTTTGTTCCTAATTTATTTAATATAAATGCCATTAGAATTCACCTATAATGTTATTTTGGGTTTGATTATTTCTGAGGCACCTCTTTTTATTGAACATTTCAGATACTTGTGTTTCCTGTGCCAAATTACTCATATCTTACCGAATTTCCACATTTCCTTTTCATATATCTCAATGAAATATGATGTTTACAGACCTCAAACAGCAAACCTAGATGTTAAATCTCCCTTTTGAACTCTGCCCCTTACAGACTCTTTTGCCTCTTTCATACACCCTCACACTCTCCTCATAAATTACACTCTCCATAAACAATGCATTATTTATTATTCAGTATTTGCACAATTCAAATTTCACATATTCATAGCACTGTTGCACTAATTCATCTTGAATTTTACATATTGTACATATTAAAATATGTATGCGCCGGTGTCAGACATTGCCAGGGATATAATTAGTCACTTTTGGTGAACAGGTAAGATATCCGAGAAAGCCAGACAAAAAGGACTGTAGTATGCATTACAGAGGTATACTTACGACATAATACCGATTAGAAAATAATTGAATCAAAATTAAAGCTAGGTTAGCCTAGCCGCCTCATACGCTGACCATTCAACAGCTTAGTTCATGCACAGCAGGATAGGTGAAATTTAAAAATAATCTAATATTAACAAATTAAACAGCTATTTATTTTTATTTAGCTAAAAAGAACAAGAAAACACGCATGGACAGTGCTTCTACATAATTCATTCATAGAAAGAAAAGACAAGAAAGGGCAAATTTATGGATTTTGTGCCAAATTTTTGCATCATTGACCCATAACGATGTACAGTACCTATAACTGTCAGTATGTTTGTGTGCTTTTTATACCGTTTCTATTCTAATTTGCAGTCAAGTGGAAAAAATAAATACATTGAAATGCAAATCAAGGGTAAATAGCAGAAGTGATCATGTAGATTTTCCCTACCAGCAAATATTAATCAGACACCAAATATAAAAGCAGACACTAAACCGCTATAACGTCGTCACCAAATCTCCAAAAGATCGACAAAAACATTGGTGAATTGTAGCTCTGACATGTACATGAGGCACATAAATTACTGAAAAACTGCTGCGGGTGATCGCAAGTGCTCACTTTGTGATCACATCTCGGTTTTGTTCTGTTGATATGCAATTTCACATATTCGTAGCTTGAAACATATGGAAAATGACTGGATTGTGCTCGCTCTTACAGCTATTGCGAGGACTTAAATGGAGCAACTGGACCAACTTAACCCCGTTCTTTTAGCACCCCTTTACTGAGCTTGATCCACACTGGCATTTCTCCCCTTGGGTTTTAGGTTTTGGAAAGGGAAAAAAATTCCACCACCCCATCCAAACTTTTAGGATACCGGGTATCAGATTTGCACAATCCATATGCACAATGCTTTGGCTTGTTTCCCTTGCTCGAAAGCTTGACAGACCTCCTTGCTAAGCCACGATTGGTGTGTGGCGATTTTCGGGTGTGGCTTAGCGAAGGGTCAATTGCAAAGGCGTGGTAACATTATAAATTATTTTAGGCATATATGCTTATAATTTTTCTGATTTAATGATTTGATAACTATGTCAATTTCCAAATCAGAAAAATCACCAGTGTAGACAATTACTACGGTGTTTGTTCCTAATTTATTTAATATAAATGCCATTAGAATTCACCTATAATGTTATTTTGGGTTTGATTATTTCTGAGGCACCTCTTTTTATTGAACATTTCAGATACTTGTGTTTCCTGTGCCAAATTACTCATATCTTACCGAATTTCCACATTTCCTTTTCATATAGGAAATTTGATGTTTACAGACCTCAAACAGCAAACCTAGATGTTAAATCTCCCGTTTGAACTCTGCCCCTTACAGACTCTTTTGCCTCTTTCATACACCCTCACACTCTCCTCATAAATTACACTCTCCATAAACAATGCATTATTTATTATTCAGTATTTGCACAATTCAAATTTCACATATTCATAGCACTGTTGCACTAATTCATCTTGAATTTTACATATTGTACATATACATCTGTAATTATGTTCATATCTGTCTGCATACTTCTGATTATTAATAGCAACCTGTACATATATTAATCTATTGTAAAACTCCTCATAGTTAATACAACCTGTATATAATGTTTATAGTACACCCATCTGTAAATATCACCATAGTCTTTTTTTGTATAATTGCACTTTATAACTTTATATCCTGCACTTGCTGCTATTGGACTCCTGGTTAGACCTAAACTGCATTTTGTTGCCTTGTACTTGTACATGTGTAATGACAATAAAGTTGAATCTAATCTAATCTAATCTAATCTAATCTAAATAACAAAAATAAATGGTTTATAAATCTATGAGATAGCATGAGAGAATAAATGTAAGGAATATCAAACAAGAGGATGCAAATATAATCTCAGAGAGATAGGGAGGAGATGACAATGTGAAGTTATTAAAGGTGTTATGGTTCAAAATTTAGGCACTGTCCCCTTGAGGACATTTTTGTTTGACACTATAGCATGCTGTGACCCTCGGAGTCTAACTCAACATGCCGAACACCATGTGGGGCTTCAGGGATGTAAATTGCTCACAGTTAGATGTCACTTTTTAATGCGTGCACACGTATGCTAGTGAAGTAGTCTCCAGCTGTTTGCTAATGTCACGCTGGCTGTTTGGCTGACGACACTCAGCATGACACAGGGTGCTCTCTCTGTGCCGTGGGAGCCTCTAACGGTGACGCCAGTTCCAGTACTTTTACTCACACAACTCAAAAGCCTCTGAGAGCTCTGAGGGTCTTTTTAGAAACAGAGATGACTTGCATGGAAAAGTTCTGAAAGTTGATCCGAAGTGACAGAGTTTGAAGCTAAGTCTGACATCTCTCTCCCTGCTGGATTCTGAATAAGTTCATAAGTATTTTTAGATTTCCTTTATACATTTTTCATTTGACTTTATTTGACGTATTATAAACACTATGTCTTTGCAAAAATTAGCATGGATTGGAAACCATGTTTTTCAGTTTGTGACATCATTACACATCGATTTCAACTGACCGCTTAAGATCTGTTGATTGCTCACTTATTTTAATTAGTTTGTTTCAGGTTTTGCTATTGGTTGGACAAGTTGTCATCCACTAAATGCATTACATTGCTGTGATTTGTAAGACTTTCAGATGTTCATATTTTTCGTCTGTAATGTGAACAGACGCTGAAAACTGAGTTGAGGATACAAATGCAGGGTTTATTAGGAGAATGGTCAGGCAAGCAACGGTCAACACAGGGGCAAACATATGTATACAGGCAATCCAGAGATGTGGTCATTAAACAGGCGAATGGTCAGTACAGGCAGCAAGCAATGTAAACAAACAAAACAAAGCGAGGGTCAAGCAAGGGAAGGGAGACATGTCGTAATGTCATAAACAGTATAACAAGACTCAGCCCTGATGCGTCTGATGTGTGTGTGTGCTGTATAAATAGTCTTTGTAACAAGTCCGTAATGATCCTCCAGCTGTTTGTGTAATAATCAATTGTGATCCGGAATAGGTGTGTGTGTGTGTGTGTGTGGGGCATGACTGGTTATATAGTCCATATAAAAGGTGGATTTGTAGTTCTTTAGCGATCTGTGTGTTTACCAGGGATCTGCAAGGATTAGATTGCTAGTGATTATGACAGTGTCAATCAACCAATTAACCAATTTAATCTGCATATTAAGATGGTATTGAAGAAAGCACATTTAAAACATTGCACACATCACCCATAATATGAGCTAGTCAGCCAAGGTCATTTATATTGATAATTTATATTGGAATTCCATAGGAATTGAAATAAATGTTCTAAGGGTGACCTGTGCTAAAATCTACTAAAACTTAAAAAAATAAAACACAATGACAAAGATCAGTGCAAATTAGGGTAAGAACATAAACAGAGTGTAATCTACTAACAGCGCAGTTGCTAAATAATGGGGCAAGTATGGGGAATGGGGAAAAACTCACCAGCACAAACCTTAGAAAATCCTGAAAGTAATTTTTTCAGAAACTTTGCACCTTGCACTACCATAAGCTGTAAGCAATCCATGTTGCATCTATGTTTCTTTCTCAGCCCTAAATGCAAGTATTAATGCTATCAAAAGTAGTAATTAGTGCTGGTTGATGCTGCTTTTTCATCATGGCCAGCAGGACAATCAGCATGTGCAATTACTGCTTTCAGAGCGGAAGCCACTGTTTAGTTTTTTGCTCTCAACCCCTTCCTTCCTTCACTTTCGTTTTCCATAGGTTTTCCAGTCCTTCATTTCTTGTATTTTATATTAAGCTATTTTACACAGGTAGACCTGCAACAGCATTGCTACCTGACACACCCCTGCAGTAACAGGACGTCAACATGACGTCATATTGACATTGTACAACAAAGTACCCCAACATCGTGGGGAGGTTGGATTTTGTTTGGAAATGAAAATCAGGTTGACGTCAGAACCCAATGTCAGGCCAACGTCAATATCCAACGTCCAACCTAAAATCAACCAAATATCAACGTCTAATCATGTTACACCTTGACGTTGTGTTGACATTACCACTATGACTTCTATCAGACGTTGGATTTTGGTCACTTTCCCACACAACCTAAAATCAACCAAATATCAATGTCATTTGATGTCGTTATTGGATGTCAAAATAATGATGTCCTTAGACACTGGTTAGACATTGAATTTTGGTCATCTGACATCACAAACCTAAATCTAATCTAATATTAACGTTTTATGATGTTGTGTGCGTGCTGGGACCTTCCCCAGTGCTGAACTACCAGGCACCGGTGTTCATTGATCTTTTGTTTCGTGTTTCTTTTGGCTGGCAGCCTATATATACACCGTCTGTTCAGATGTGTATTTATTTGTGTGTGTGTGTGTGTGTGTGTGTGTGTGTGTGTGTGTGTGTGTGTGTGTGTGTGTCTGTGTGTGTGTGTGTGTGTGTGTGTGTGTGTGTGTGTGTGTGTGTGTGTGTGTGTGTGTGTGTGTGTGTGTGTGTGTGTGTGTGTGTGTGTGGTGTGTGTGTGTGTGTATGTGGTGAAAGGGAACAATGCATAATAAATTTATTAATGAACAAAAAGCTGTGATTTTCTGTATAAAATCATTTGGTAAGTCGAGAGCTGCACATCCAAAAATAATGTAAGTTCAGTAATTTGGGTATATATAAAAACATACTTTTAATCAAGACACAAAATATCCACTAGACTGGGGTAAGATGTTTTTGAGTGAGTGAGTGAGTGAGTTAGTGAGCAAGCGAGTGAGTAATTAGTAGTTCAGCAAGGAAGCATCAAGATGCAGGAAGATAAAATGTGACTAAAGAATTTACATCATTATAAAAATGTAACTGATCTTAAACATTAAACAATACTTTAATTATTGATCTTTTTAAATATTACGTGTAATAATATTAATGTGAATAATAATATATTGATTTATGTTGGACTGATTTATAATGAGAAATGAAAGAGACGAGTGATGAAAATGATGGCATAATTGCCAAGAATTATATTAAATAAAGTAAAGTAAACAGTTGAGATTAAGGCTATAGCAAGAATAATGTTCATCCAGTCAGATTCAGTTAACACCTGAAGAGTACATCAGATTTCAACTTTATCTCAGAGCAATTTGTAACTTTTTGAGCTAGTAGCTAATTCGTATGGATTTGTATAATCTTATTCATACAATTTAATACGATTTGCTCATGACCCAAATTATCATACATTTTCATTTGACTGACCTTTTAAGAATACGTACGAATTAGCCATTAAACTGACAAAGCGTAAAATAGTTACGTTTCCAGATGAGATCAGGCTGTAGATTTTTACTTAAATGCGCTAACAAGTAAACCAACCAAATAACAAAAGAGCTAATAAAACAATGTTGTAACGTTGAGCATATATAGTAGGATGCTCTTACTTGGCAATATTAAAATCAGATTGGCAAGAGCATGCTATGGTATGTTTGGTGAACCAAACATGAATCATGTCAAATAAAGCTAGTCAATCAAACCTTGAGTGTCTATTGAGGAGATGACATTATTATTGAATTGAATACTCATGTGGAAACAGTGTCTCTTTTGGCTCTCCCTGAAGCTACTCAAAATGCCAGTGAGATTATTATTAATCTAATGACTAAAAGGAGGACAACGTTAAGCCTTGTTTTGTGATTGCTGTGGTGGGATTGATTTACTGAGTTAGGTCACTGAGCCAGTCATTTCATTTTCAATACCCTACCATTTATGTTCATGCGCAGAAAAAAAATATGCGGATGGGGGTAGTGCTTGGGGATTGAGAGAGAGAGCTAGAGAGAGAGAGAGAGAGAATAATATTGTGTACACTTATTTGAAGGGCACTGGAAAGCCAAAAGCTTTACCTTCTCATAGCAGATTAATCAAGGAAAACAGCAAAGGCTATAAACTTCTGACATCTCGGAGCTGTCAGTTCCCCTCTAGCTGCTAATTGATGAGCTCATATCCGTGTGGAACTTTGGCCATCAGTGATCTCCTGTGAGCCAAGACGCGGAGAATGTGCCCATACACTTCATCAGCCAGAGAACTTCTGAATTACTGCTGTTCAGGGGGAGATGCTGTGATGCACTCTCTGTGTTGTTTGTAGCTCTCATGATCAGGAATGCTTCTGTGGCCCTGTTTCAGTCACTGTATCCAGACAGTTCAGAAAAAGCTGAAAGTCCCCAAATAGTTTGTAAACACAACAAATACAGATCCTTTGCTTGGGGACTACATAAGCCAATAACGTGGAATAGACTCACTATTCATTTTACCTTAAAAGGCTCTTTGAAAATGCCCACCTTTGATGTGTATATTATTTTTCAGAAGTGGAAAATCACAGCTGCCATTCTGATATGACACTGGTCCTTTTTCTGTCCACTACTTTTGACCTTGACCATGAATTAATTACAATGTGCTTTAAGTACTGTAAATGTCATTCTGGGGTGCCGTTCCCAAAACCATCATTAGCCAACAAAGGTCGCAAGTTCCGTCATTACAAACATAGTTTGTTGATTTTGTGTTTCAAAATTCCATCGCTCCAACGAACATTCGCAAACTGCGTCGCAAACTTGAGCACTTGAATCTACACCTCTGGAGCTGTAGTTAACAACGTAGTTCCTGGCTGTGTTCTATTCCCACTTATCCCCCCTATGCCCTAATAATTTAGAACATTCTAACATTAAAAGTTAGAATTATTAAAAATAAAAACACATTAAAGTCATCTCTCTTAGGTGTAATTTGTTTTCAAAGTATTTTTACAGTTCAGTTTTAGCGATCTTCATGTTTACAATTGTACTCCCTTCGCATGCACTTTGAAAACGTTGATGTCATTTTGAACACAGCCTCATTGCAAAAGCTATAGGTGACCTATTATTTAAAAGCAGAATTTATGTTACATCTCCAAAGCTTGTAAAAACAAAAACCATAGTGTACGTTAATGCTTTTAATTTATAGTGGGTTATTTATTATGTATATGACATGGGCCTGTTGGTTAGAACTTTCTGCTGTGGTTTACATGTGTCAAATTGTAAAAGTAGAATTTTCAAAAAATAAAAAATAAATAAACAATATCCTACTTAATAATAATAATAATAATAATAATAATAATAATAATAATCTTCTTCATCATTAATATTATTAATATTATTATTAAAGTAAATATATTTATAATAAATAGCCTCATTATTTATTTATTTATATGATTTATATATGATATTAGAATAGTGTTAGCTTTTGTAAGTGATTTTATGTTTTAGAATAGAATATGTAATGTTCAACTTCTCAATAATATTAGTAAAGCAAACACAGGCCCTATATGTGCCATTTACATATATTTCAATTAATATAAAAAATGAGTAATAAATTAAATAATATAAAAAATCTTCCTAACAAAATGGAAGAACTACTTCTGCTCACACGCAAAAACAAGAACTTTAACAACTCTGCTGAGTTGTGTTTCACAGAAACCTGGCTGAACGAAGCCATTCCAGACAGCGTATTACACCTACCGGACTTTCAGCCGTACAGAGCAGATCGCGATACGGAGTTAACGGGCAAAACACGCGGTGGTGGGACATGCTTTTACATCAACAGGAGGTGGTGTACGGATGTAACTGTGTTAAAGAAGATGTGCTGTCCTGATGTGGAAGTACTTTTCATTAACTGCAAGCCGTTTTACGCACCGCGGGAGTTTTCCTCATTTATTCTCATCTGTGTTTACATTCCACCGCGAGCACACGTGAGTACTGCGTTACAACAGCTGTCTGACCTGATCACAGAGACTGAACAACGACACCCGGACTCTGTTTTTATCATTCTCTGTGACTTTAATCAGGCAAAACTCACACATGAGCTGCCAAAATTCAAACAGCACATCACATGCCCCACCAGAGACAATAACATTTTGGACCATTGCTACACCACAATAAACGATGCATATCGCTCCGTCGCCAGAGCAGCTCTAGGACTCTCCGACCACTGCCTGGTTCATCTTATACCAACTTACAGGCAAAAACTTAAAACTATTAAGCCAGTATTAAGGACTGTGAAGAGATTGACCAACGACACAGAGCAGGTCTTACAAGCCTGTTTTGAATGCACGGACTGGAGTTTTTTTGAAGCTGCAGCCACCGACCTGGACAAGCTCACCGACACTGTAACATCATACATCAGTTTCTGTGGGGAGTTATGCATCCCCAACAGGACCTACTTATCATTTAACAATGATAAACCATGGTTCACACCAAACTTAGACAGCTTCGTCATGCAAAAGAGGATGCCTACAGGATTGGGGACAGGTTTTTGTACAATCAAGCCAGGAACACACTGACAAAGGAGATTGGTGTGGCTCAGAAGAGCTATGCCAAAAAGCTGCAAACCAGTTTTCTGCCAACGACCCTGCATCAGTGTGGAAAGGCCTGAAAGACCTTATCAACTTCAAAACACCACCCCCCAGCATCGACAGCAACAAACATCTTGCAAACGAGCTGAATATGTTCTACTGTAGATTTGACACCTCTGACCAGACACCTCACACCCCGCCCGGACCATCTCCCTAAACACCCATCAACACCTCCAGCCATCTTCCACTCCCCCCCTGCACTTCAGATCAGTGAGGATAATGTGCGTCAGATCTTCAGTAAACAGAAGAGATGCAAAGCACCAGGTCCAGACGGTGTTTCACCAGCCTGTCTGAAAGCCTGCGCCGACCAGCTGGCTCCGATTTTCACACAGATCTTCAACAGATCACTGGAACAGCACAAAGTTCCATCCTGCTTCAAATGCTCCACCATCATCCCAATAGCAAAGAAACCAAAGATCACAGGACTCAATGACTACAGACCTGTTGCCCTAACATCTGTGGCCATGAAGTCATTCGAAAGACTGGTGCCAGCATATCTGAAGGACATCACTGGACCTTTGCTTGACCCCCTGCAGTTTGCCTATGGAGCAAACCGGTCTGTGGATGATGCGGTCAACATGGGACTGCATTATACCCTACAACATCTGGACAAACCAGGGAACTACGCAAGGATACTGTTTGTGGACTTCCGTTCTGCCTTTAACACCATCGTCTCATCACTGCTCGAGTACAAACTGACACAGCTGTCAGTTCCCAGCTCTGTCTGTCAATGGATCACCAGCTTTCTGACAGATAGACAACAGCTAGTCAGAATGGGCCAAATCACATCAGACAGCTGCACCATCAGCTCTGGTGCCCAACAGGGATGCGTTCTCTCCCCGCTGCTCTTCTCCCTGTACACCAATGACTGCACCGCAAAAGACCCCTCCATTAAGCTCTTGAAGTTTGCTGATGACACTACTGTTATCGGCCTCATCCGGAACGGTGACGAGTCTGCATACAGACAGGAGGTGGAGCGGCTGGCTTTATGGTGCATATACAACAACCTGGAGCTGAATATGCTCAAAACAGTGGAGATGATAATGGACTTTAGAAGAAACCCCCCTGCACTCCCCCCACTCACCATCATGAACAGCACTGTGGCTGCAGTAGAGTCATTCAGGTTCCTGGGCACCACCATCTCTCAGGATCTGAAATGGGACATTCACATAGACTCTATTGTGAAGAAAGCCCAGCAGAGACTGTACTTCTTTTGTCAGCTGAGGAAGTTCAACCTGCCACAGGAGTTGCTCGTACAGTTCTACTCAGCTGTCATCCAATCCATCCTCTGCACTTCAATCACCGTCTGGTTCAGCTCAGCTGCCAAAACTGACCTCCGTAGACTACAGCGAATAGTCTGAACTGCTGAACGAATCACTGGCACTACCCTTCCTACACTTCAAGAACTGTACTCTTCCAGAGTGAGTAAAAGGGCTCGCAAAAATCACTCTGGACGCCTCGCACCCAGCACACTACCTGTTCGAACTGTTACTGTCTAGTCGGCGCTACAGAGCACCAAGCACAAAAACAGCCAGACACAGGAATAGTTTCTTTCCTTAGGCCATCTACCTCATGAACAGTTTAAATATTCACCTACTGGGCAATAAACGTGCAATACTTTCTCATACGCACTTGTACACAGCACCTTATAACAATATACAATGCAACACTTTCTCCATTCGCATTGGTACACAGCGCCTTATAACCTGTATATATTTACAACATATCTGTACATACAATTCAACATTCAGATATTTTTACCTTACTGCATCTCTGTTTAATGTCTAATGTTTATCGCCTTTTTCTTTTCTCATATTTAATTTTGTGTTGTCACTTGTCACTTTATGTACACTGGAAGCTTCTGTAGACAAAACAAATTCCTTGTGTGTGTGAAGCAATAAAAACTGATTCTGATTCTGAGTACATGTTTTTACCAAAACTAACATTGGATTTTATTTTAAATGCATGTTTGTGTAAAACAATATAATTTGCACAAAGAAATGATGGGGTTCTTCTCTAAAGAAGTTGCTCCACCCTGTTTAGAGCATCATTATGGGCGTTTTACTGTACATTATAACTAACGTGGTTCAAGCGATAGATCTGCGGCAGAGAAACTAGGGGTTTTGGGAAACACTCGTCACTACATCGGTCTTTTCCCAAACGATGCAAGGTACTATGATAGTTCAGCCGCGAGTTACGTTGTTGTTTGGAAAACGCACCCCTGATCAGATATTTGTCTCTAAAAGAAGAGATGCCACTGACACCTGCATTTTATTGTGCCCCAATTGTTCAGAATGAGATTATGAGATATGTTGAGATTGGGGCAAAGGAGACATTCATAGACACCTTTGTTTTCTAACTGATTATAAGAACAATGTCATACTGTTGCTGCTAACTCAGTATACACATCTATATTGAATGGATCTGCAACAGTGGTTGATGCTAAAGGCCTACCGCCGATGTACAGTACCTGTAATTTTCATCAGACATGGATGCTTTGATCAAACATGAACCAAAATAGTTAATTTTGGAATTTTAGAACATAGATCAGACTGACATATTTCCCTTTCAACTTTATTTCTCTTTTTTTGGAGAATTACGGTTACTTTTTAAAAAATTATAAACGTGAGATGAACACAATAATTTGCCGGCAGCTAGCTCTCTGCAACTATCACGACTCTCACAACGCCCACTAAAGCTAAGCAGGACTGCGCCTGGTCAGTACCTGGATGGGAGACCACATGGGAAAGCTAGGTTGCTGCTGGAAGTGGTGTTAGTGAGGCCAACAGGGGGCACTCGACCTGCGGTCTGTGTGGGTCCTAACGCCCAGTATATTGATGGGGACACTATACTGCTCAGTGAGCGCCGTCTTTTGGGTGAGACTCCTGACTCAGAGGTCCTGACTCTCTGTGGTCGTTAAAAATCCCAGCATGTATTTCGAAAAAGAATAAGGGTTTAACCCCGGCATCCTGGCCAAATTTGCCCACTGGCCTCTGTCCATCATGGCCTCCTAACCATCCCCATATCATAATTGCGCCCCCCCCCCCCCCAACCCCCATACACACACACACACACACACAAAAAATGTGTAAAGCGATTAGTGTGTCCAGGAAAGCGCTATATAAATGTAAGGAATTATTCATTCATTCATTCATTCATTTTCTTTTTGGGTTAGTCCCTTTATTAATCTTGGGTCACCACAGCGAAATGAACCGCCAACTTATCCAGCATTTGTTTTACGCAGCGGATGCCCTTCCAGCTGCAACCCATCACTGGGAAACACCCATACACTCTTATATTCACACACATACACTACGGACAATTTTAGCTTACCCAATTCACCTGTACCGCATGTCTTTGGACTTGTGGGGAAAAACGGAGCACCCGGAACCACGCGAACGCAGGGAGAACATGCAAACTCCACACAGAAATGCCAACTGACCCAGCCGAGGCTCGAACAAGCGACCTTCTTGCTGTCAGGTGACAGCACTACCTACTTAGCCACCGCGTCACCGTAAGGAATTATTATTATTATTATTATTATTATTATTATTATTATTATTATTCACATACAGCATCACACAAAAGGGTGTTTCCTCATGTCATGGTGCAAATTGTAAAGTCATTTTGATTGGACAGTAAATTATGTCGGTCAGAAAGATCTCCAATAATTTTATGTTTATTATTCATTCATTGTCCTTCTGCTTAGTCCCTTATATCAGGGGTGATAGAATGAACCAGAAACTACCCCAGCTTGTGTTTTACGCAACAGATGCCCTTGCAGCTGCAACCCAGCACTGGGAAACAGCCATACACTTCAACATTTACATTCATACACTAAGGCCAATTCTGTTTACCCAATTTACTTATAGCGCATGTCTTTGGACTGTGGGGTAAACCAGAGGAAACCCACGCAAACACAGGGAGAACATGCAAACTTCACACAGAAATGCCAACTGGTCCAGCCAGGATTCTAACCAGCGACCTTCTTGCTGTGAAGTGACAGTGCTAGCCATTGAGCCACCGTGCCACCCTGATTTTGAGTTATTTTATAATACACATAAATCAACAACTTATATATGGACTGTCAATCAATGATGTAAAGACATCGCCCATTTCCTCCAGCCAAACAAGAACCTTCTCTTGTGAGCCCTGGGGGTTTAGCCTAACCTAGCCCTTACGTTACACAGTAAACAATTACTGGATATTGTCACACAGATTTAAGTATCATAACATTTTTTTTACGTTTTTAAAATGGCTAAAATTAATCTTAAAAAGTACTAATAGTTTGATAACCAAATGTTATTTTTTCCAATGAAAAAGTTATGTTAATTATTCAAATTAGACATTGGCAGGTTTGAAACTGCATGCCTAATAAACTTATTTTTTAAACAAATGGTTAATATAAAATAATTATTTACAGAATACAGAATTTCAGTACTGACAATGTATTGGTTATCAGCAAAGACATGAAAAAAGGTGATTTATAAATATCAGCTAATTTTGGTCTCAATGTATTTAATAATGACTTACACTCAAGTTTGATGTCTTGTATCACTGTGCAGTCTCATTCTTCTAACATCCTAATATAATTTAAATACAAATGAATGTGTAATACTCACTTATTTATTTATTTGTTAAGTAGTCCTGTAATAAGTGGCATATTAAGCTTCAAGAAGACTTGATGAGAAATCAGGTTTGGAGCTCTTTGAGTAGAACTAAATTAAATGAGATAAGGCTGCTTTATCCCCTCTAAATTTAGCACTATCTCTGTCACTCTCATTCTATGGTATTTTTCTCTGTCACTTTAGTATTTAACACCCCATGTCTTCTTTTTTAGTGTTCTCTATTACACTTCAGCCACTATTTGTGCCATTTCTCCACCATCAAATCCTGACTCTCAACCTGACATCTTTTCTTTTGAAATTCAGGCCAGCTTCATTTTCATTTTCATTTTCATTTCATCATGTCATTTTCACCCCTCAAAAATTCTTCACATCTCCCTCAGTGATTTTGTGTATTGACATTTGCAAGGATAATTGTTTGTCAGTATTGTAATATGTCTTCAGGACTGTTCTGGCACCTGGAACATCAAAATTGGGACCGATCAATTGTCATTTCAGCCATGAACAGTGTAGACAGCCACAATGTGTTTCATTTTATTGAACGTTCGTTCCTACAGTAATTTTCTTCTGCTTATCTGGGGCCGAGTCGCAACGGCATAACTCCTGACTTCCATCTCTCCAGACACTTCCTTTAGCTTCTCCAGGGGGGTCTCGAGTCATTCCCAGGCAAGCCAAGAGACATAGCTGTTTCTCAACTCAAGAACGCTAACAACGGACTCGTGTTTTTGTGGAGACCGTTCTTGCGAAGTTACTTTGGAAGAACAAACTCAAGAGACCGCGAGAACAGAGACCATCTCCTGTAAGAAATGAGATGCTTTTCTTGATGGTCACATGACCTTCATGCATTTTAAATGGAAAATTATTACAAACAGCACAGCATTCATACAACAATTTATTGTTTTTCCCCTTCTCACAATATAAACTATGCATAAATACTTTACAAATATACTTTGCACAATACAAATAAAGCAAATTTTCATACAAATTTCAGCAGATAAACACCCTTAATGTGTTTATGCCTTTATTAAGAGTTCCATGGTAATGTTTACTTTCATTGTCTCATTTAGGGAAACTCCTGAGATAAATAAGTTATATCTCTGAACTTTAATAATAAATCTATATAAAATTCTGCGCTTCCCAAGCAAAGTCTGCCTCGACGCATCCTCGATATCAAGAACACATCCAGAAATTTTCACGCATCCACCGTTCTTGCGGTCTTGAGTTTTGGAACTGAACATTGGCGGATGATGACGTTACACAAGAACATGAGGACGCAAAATCGCTGAAGAACGCATATTGAGAAACAGCAATAGTCCCTCCAGCGTGTACTGTGTCTTCACCAGGGGGCTTCTCCTGGTGGTACAAGCCTGGAACATCTCCCTCGGTAGGTGTCCAGGAGGCATCTAAATCAGATGCCTGATTCACCTCAACTGGAGCAGTGACTCCCAGATGACTGAGCTCCTCACCCTATCTATAAGGGCATGCCCTGCCACCCCTCTAAGGAAACTAATTTCAGCCTCTTGTATCCGAGATCGTGTCCTTTCAGTCATGACCCATGGGTGAGAGTAGGAACAAAGATTGACCAGTAAATCAAGAGCTTTACCTTTCGGCTCAGCTCCTTATTTACCTCTACGGAGCAGTACATCAACCACATTAATGCTACTGCTGCACCAATCCACCTGTCAATCTCATACTCCAGTCCTTCTTCACCTGTGAACAAAACCCTAAGATAAACTCCTCCACATGGGGTTACTCCTATAGACAATAAGTAATTTAAAGGGACTGTGTTGTTTAAACTAAACAATATACTCTGTCTCTGTTTCTCTCTCTCTTTCTCTCTCTCTCTCTCTCTCTCTCTCTCTCTCTCTCTCTCTCTCTCTCTCTCTCTCTCTCTCTCTCTCTCTCTCTCTCTCTCTCTCTCGTGAGACACACACACACATTTGTCCCGCTGAGCAGCCAGCTGCTTGTTTTTTTAGTAATGGGCTGTCTGGTTCTGAGCTTGCTGTTCCTGTCCAACAGGCTCTGGATTCAGCTGCTGCTGAAGGTCACCAAGCAAAAACTGACCGTATTAACTAAAATCGCTCTTTGTGGAGGTCTAAGACCTTGAGTTGCTCTGACTGCTGATATGTTTCCTGCTGGGAACCAGGTGAATGTGAACATTGTATTTACCCTCTGCAAACTTGGTCATGATGATCCACTATTGGGAGACTCTGAGACCAATGTGTGTAGTTATGTAATATGTAACAATAAATGGAAAACAACAGGTCCACATATTCTTTTCTAGTTTGAACCCATCTGTTTATAAATTACTAGTTTACCAAAATAGCAAGAGCCATAACAATTACAACTATGTGTTCCAGTGAGAGGGTGCCAGTGCTGCAGCAGATTCTCAGTTTTATAGTCAAAAGTTTTGACTTTTGTCAATCACATGTATCATCGAAAAGGAATTTAATTTAGATTTTGTTCAGTAGATGTTTTATGATTTCAATTTTTTCTGACCTGAGCTCTAAGATTTTTAGCTAATATGCATTTCTGAGTAAAGTTGGGCTTTTTGTTTTACATATGCAGCTTATTATCTTATAATAATCATGATATTATTATAACTATTGTGTCAAAGATGTCTGGTTTTACTATTGATTACATTAGAACACCCACACAAGCACTTCCATGCACAGTTTAGACGCTATTTTGAGTGCTTATTAATACTGAGAATGAAAGTCACCCCCATGAAGAGATTTATCTCTGTTCCAATCTTATGTTATAGCATTTCCTACAACACTTACCAACAAGCATTTCCATCTTTTTAACATGCATGGCCATGGCACACACACAAGACAACCACTAACCATCATCATTAGCTGCCAAGCATGCAATTAGCTAATTATGAATTATAATAGCCTGCTTATTTCAGCACATTTGACTGTGAGACTGATGGGCTGAGACCTTTATCTTGAGTTTTAGAAGGATGTATTATGAGCTACATAGTAGTTACATTTGGTCTCCACTGCCCATAAATCCCTATTATGAATGTACTTCTCTCCGCCCCATTGCTTTTGCCTTCAGAAGTCAGCAGGGATCACACTGGGTAACAGTGAGTCTGCGCTTCTGTCAAACAATTCTGTACAAATAAAGAATGGTTATTGAGAGTATTTTATGAGACTCTGCAGAGCACATTTCAAGCTTTCATTATCATATTTTCAAATTAAATGAGAAACAGAAGAAGGAAACAAAATCAGTTGAACCTGACAAATAATGTGACTGACAGTTTCACACAGAGTTCACACAACGTGGCTTCCCGAAGCCAATGATGTGCTTTCTAGACATCTATTTTTGGCCTTGATGGCACGTTATGCTGCTGCTAGTTGAAGTGGTGTGTTTTCACACATGCTTCAGGATCCAGCTCACACAAAAGCATTCCCAAAGAGTTTCAAAAAACATTTTTCTAAATTCTGACATCATGTATAGAAAAGAACAAGTGCTGTGTTTGCTGTACTATCCAGCAGGTCCTGGATCTGAACATTAGCCAGCTGGTGAGAGGCAGGTTCAGCAAGAAGCTGTTCCTGGGTCAGTCTCTGTGCTTAAGGACAGGTGTGACCTCTGCAACCTCTGACTGTGATCAGGCTGTTAAAGTGGGACGTGGAAGTGCAGGTGGTGAAAAAAGGAGAGTGGTAGACAGGATCACAGAGGGCAAACATGATGAGGGGAATGATTAAAAAAAAGGTTGGGAGTAAACCACAGTGCCTGTGCCTCATATACTTTGCTCTTGCTGTTTCTCTAAGGTCAGCCATTATTACAGCCCTTTAAAACACAGCCAAAAAATTATTTGCTAATGTAACTGAGACCAGATATCCATAAGCCACCATTTTAAAAAAAAAACGCTAGGCTTGGAAGAAACCCAGAAGTACAGTACATACTGTATATGATCAGCACTGTAAACATTGCAACAACATGCTTTTGCCGCGATTTCAAAATGCAGTAATTTTTAATGAAATGCAGGCACTTTAATATCATTCAGTAAGTTTAATTTAAACAATTAAAAGCATATTAGGCATCAAACAAAATCACAATCTCTTTAAGAGTATAATGCTTAAGTGTCCTCGTAGGCTTCAGTTCATGGCACCAGGTAAACAGTGGGGATGCTTCCCTGCTTCAGCCTATGTAATAAAACAATGCAGTCATCTGTACCGCACACTCGTGATGTCTGTAATAGTGTTGTCCCGGTACTGACATTTTAAAACGTCCATTTTTCTGCTAACATTTAAGCATTGTTGATTGCGTTCTTAAACACCGCTGATTTGCTATAGTATTTACCAGTGCTCAACAGAAATTACTGTGATTGGCTGAGAAGGTCATCAGTTTACCACTGTTCACCAAGTGCAAACACAGATACAGGGACACTTGAGCGTTCTAAAGCTGTGAGGATCAGTCGAGTCATCAGCGGATTGCTCATCTGTGTTTGCACTCAGTAAACATTGGTGAAGTGCAGTGAACTGATGACCTTCACAGCCAATCACGGTCATTTCTGTTGAGCACTGGTTAATACTATGGCAAATCAGCGCTGTTTAAGAATGTGCTCAACAGCGCTTAGATGTTAGTGGGAAATTGACGTTTTTTTTTTTTTTTTTTTTTTTTCCGTACCGATTGGTGACGAAATTCAATATTGTGTCTGAATCTAAGTCTAATTAAGAATCAGTTCATTAACTTGAGTTTGATAAATGGCATCTAAAACGAGTGTTTAGGAAAGAAAACGTTAGCTAACCAGTGCCATTTTCCTTAACTTAGCTCAAAATGAGGTCTTATATACCTTTTTATTTTTACTATCCCTTGAGAACGAACCTTTGGGTCACTTGGAAAGTGGTGAAAGTATAAATTTGTGTCACTTTCTCTTCGTTAATAAGATATGCTGCCAGGTACACAATGTTCCTGTTTGACTTCAGGCGATACTTCCGGGTTTCTTTCCTCTGCAGCCTTGATTTCACTTTTAAAATGGCAACTGTGTGAAATTGTTTTCTCCACACTGTGTCTTATTTATGGCAGTGTGCTCCTATTGATTAACACTAATGGACTAAGATGTTTTAATCAATCAGCATATTTCTGGATAAAGGATAATTATGTTGATTTTCTTATAATATAATACAGAGTTGCAAAAATGAAAATCAAATACTATTGCAACAGGGTATAAGCAGGAATCCTAAAGATAATTTCAATACCTTTTTAAGACTTTTTAAAGACCTTCTCAGAATATTTTAAGACCTCATCGCCACTTCAAGTTCTAATCAGTATCAAACCTTTAACTTAATAACCAGTTGTTAATAAACAGTTGTAGTTCAATCAATAAATCAATAAAGCACAACCACACAACAGAACTCATCTTTCTCCAACCAGGAGTACGCAAACTTACATTTTTCCATTTTGCCGTCTGTTTCGCTCTATGGTTTTGCTACATGTGGCGAACGTCACATCATCTTCCCGTGTCTGTCGCAAATTATGTGACATCACCCAGATGGAGAAGCTTGGCCTGACGCGTCCGGGCCCAAACCAATCGCGTGGATCGAGCACGTCATTGTTAGTTTTAGGAGGAAAATAAATATATTTATGTTTTTTTGGAGTCAAACACTTTGGACAATGCTTGAACAAAATTTAAGACCTTGTAAAAACACGATTAAGACTTTTTAATACCTTTTAAGGGCCTTAATTTTCTCACAATTAATTGATCAACTTTTAATACTTTTTAAGACCCTGCGGACAACCTGTGCAATGTATACAGTACATATCTTATGGTTTAATAATAGTTCATTGCAACATGATTCCAACATTATACTAAATTTTGTGTTTGGCAGTTGGAATACACAATGCATACAGTTTTGGAAACACATGATATTAAGTAGATAATATAATTTTCTTTCTTTTCTTGTGTGTGTTTTTTTTTTTTTTTTTTTTGGCTGAACTATCCTTTTACCTAAACACTATAGTAAAATGGGTCATAGGTCACACAGGTTGTGGACTCTAATTTTGTTGAGTTAACCTTCTTAATCCTTAAACCAGATCATGTAGTAGTAGGTCCGTGTTCTAAATTTCTTCTTGTGCCAAACTCACTCACTCACTTACTTTCCCTTATTTTCCCTACTTATTCCCTGCATCATCAGTGGTTAACACTGTAGCATGAATTGTCAATTACACTGGCAACTATTTTACACAGCCGATGCCCTTCCAGCTTCAACTCAGAACTGAGAGTACAACCCCTAGTGCTAGGAAAAACCTACATACACATACACTTTTGTGCCAAACTCTTTGGGCCCCATCATAGACTGAAATAAGTTTTGGAGACGTCTGCATCACCATATGGGGCATAAGAATAGGACGTGTGTTTGGATATAACTCCACATTTCGTTATTGGTGTTCATTTATTCGTTTGCTGGAAATTTAAACTGAATTTAGAAATAGTTTTGAAACAAACCTTTGCACTTAACAAACAACATTAAATATGTAGGCTAATGGATGTCTTCAGTGGAGTGTGTAAAACAACGTTTCCTTATCCACAAAAGTAAAGGAGTAAAGAGTAAAAGTAAAGTAAAGAGGCTGAATGGAGGAGGCTCATTCTTTATCCCCGTGCTGCAGATGCTCTGTTCAACTGTTTTCTCGCTAGTGAAGAGTTTAGTTTTTCCACTAACAAAGTCCGCAATGTAAATAGCAAATGCGCCATGGTGCGATGCAACTGACTCTTAAAGAGAATGGTAGATGAGACTCTGATTGGTTTAATGCAGGTTATGCTTAAAACACATTCAGAACTCATTAAGAGAATAAGCACAACCTTGTTAGACCATGTGCCACGGCGCAAAGCGTATTTTTCCATCCGTGAAATAGCAAAAGTGAATTTGGATACGCTCTTAATGTTTTTGTGCCATGCGCTTTAGACTTTGCCCCTAGATCATTAAAATTTAACCCTTTGAGGGTTAAATGCTCCAAGGACTTTGCATGGTTCTTGTATAATATATGTGGTAAAATGTGAACAAACCCAGTTGTTGTGTTCAATTGACATGTGTTCAATAAACATGGGTTAACCTTTTTCTTTGCAGATTTTGGAAAGAAATGTAATACATTTAATAAACAACAGTGTGTCCTGCAGATGGAATCATCACTCTGAACCAGAGTTTCTCAAAGTGTGGGGCACGACAAACATGAGAGAATGTTTTGAGCATCTACTCATTTCTTTATTTATTGACCATGCACTCAAAACAATGGTGTATTTAAAAGTAAGCTTTACTTAAGAGAACATCAGATGTGAATAAAATGTCACATGAATCCATTAGTAACCTACGTGAATGATTTAACCTCAGAATGTTAAATGAAGTGCACACAGTACGTGGGTGTCATAGCACAGATGGAGAAAGCTGAGTGGCATCATACTTCTGTCCTCAGTGTCATTTTTCTTTTTAGTAATATGCTAATTGTTATAACTTATAATAATAAACTTTTATTTAAGTTGTTATTTTGTAATATATATTTAAAGTGTTTGAATTTCTACCGCTGTTCTGTGTGTGCAATATTAGTCAGAACATTTCATTTTATTTAAATTCTGCAGTTTTTATTATGAATCATTTAATTTCCTAATGTGGATTGTGCTCTTTTTATACAAGTTTGCATTTATATTATTAGTTTTGTTCGTTGCTTGTACCATTCACACTGTACAGCTGAGAAATTCTTTTTGTTTTTACTTTACTGTTTCAGTTCTTATAAACAAGAAAAAACTGTAGACCTGATCAACAATAATGTGATGTTTTTTCAATTAATTTTAACAGTTAAACTTCAAACCTCATTGCTTAACCTTACCTGAATCTGTATTAAATCAACAAACTAAGTAAATATTAAACATCAACAGTGTTCTCTTTACTTAAAACAACTAAGATTGTCAACATTTTGCCCGTTAATGCAACCCCACACAAATAATACATCCACTATCCAGCTAGTTAAATCAGTGCAATTATTCATGTCATTCCAACATTTTTTTTTATTTATTTAATTTTTTTGTGAAGTTTCATAAACAAATTTCGAGAGGAACACGTGATATTATTGACCGCAGCTGATCCCTCATCCACAATCATTAGCTAGCCAATCAGATCAATCCAAGCTCACTATAAGTAGCCTAGGGAAAATCACTTCCTTATCTTCATTTCGAAGAAACCCCCCATCCACCCCTTCGCCTCCTCTTTTCTTCCTTTTATCACGGGGAGCTCTCGAGAACCACCTGATCTCGTACTCCCCTGATACGCTCTATCGACCAGGCATGAGCCCTGGGCTCAACTATCTCTGAGGTCAGGGTTCTCTCCCGGGATAGCATGCCAAACCAGCTAACATTTTGTCAAATAATATCTAAGTGCGAACTCTTGAAACAAATTTAAGCGGACTGGACATAATACAAACAAAATGTTTAAACCGTAAATGACTTCAGCCCATTTTAAATGATTAATTTAAACAAGTAGTGAAGTTATATAGCTATATAGTTGTTACGATCACCAGCAATCCAGCCTGTGCAGATCACTAGTAAACATGCAGATCACTATAAGTACAAATCCACTGGTATATGGACTACAAGATCCAGTCATGCAACACACACACCTGCTCCAAGTCTCCATTGATTAGACTCACACAGCTGATGCTGCTTATGAACTGATTACACCACACATATATACGGCTCACTTTGAGACTCTCATTGCTGAGTCTTGTTATACTGCTTGTGAACATTACAACGCGGTTTCCTTGCCTTCCGTGTTTGAACCTTGCTTTTCTTTGTTTTGTTTGTTTATTCTTGTCTGCTGCCTGCCTTTTGACCATCTGCCTGTTTATTTGACTACGACTCTGGATTGCCCCGTATAGATCTGTTTGCTCTTGTGTTGACTGTTGCTTGCCTGACCATTCCATTTAATAAACCTGCGTTTGGATCCTCACTCCATTGTCAGCGTCCCACTTCATGTTACATAAGTATATCAATTGACAGATATTTTGGAGCATGTTTTTTGAGTATATATATTTGGAATATGAAATAAAATATTTAAATAAAATTAAATAAAGGGCGGGGCGACGTAGTGGCGCAGTAGGTAGTGCTGTTGCCTCGCAGCAAGAAGGTCGCAGGTTCGAGCCTAGGCTGGGTCAGTTGGCGTTTCTGTATGGAGTTTGCATGTTCTCCCTGCGTTTGCGTGGGTTTCCTCCGGGTGCTCCGGTTTCCACCACAGTCCAACGACATGCAGTACAGGTGAATTAGGCAGGCTAAATTGTCCGTAGTGAATGAGTATGTATGGATGTTTCCCAGTGATGGGTTGCAGCTAAAAGGGAATCCGCTGTGTAAAAACATGTGCTGGATAAGTTGGTGGTTCATACCGCTGTGGCAACCCTGGATTATTAAAGGGACTAAGCTGAAAACAAAATGAATGAATGCTAAATACAGGGCGACATGGTGGCGGAGTGGATATCGCTGTTGTTTCACAGCAAGAAGTTCAGTGGTTCGAGCCCCGGCTGGATTATTTCTGTGTGGAGTTTGCATGTACTATAGGTGAATTGAATAAGCTAAATTGGCCATAGTGTATGTGTGGGTGTGAATGCAAGAGTGTATGGGTATTTTCCATTGCTGGGTTGTGGCTGGAAGGGCATCCACCACGTAAAACACATGCTGGATAAGTTAGCAGTTCATTCCGCTGTGGCGACCCCTGATTAATAAAAGGACTATGCCGAAAAGAAAATGACTGAATGAATGAAAATTAAATAAAAACAGTATAATAAACAGTGTTTGGCATGTTTGTTCTACTGACATTTTGACATGAAGCTGTGTAAACATTAAACAAAACATTTAAGATCACCTGGACAAGGCTTGACAAGAGATGCTTTGAAAAAAATTTTAGTAAGATTTCTAATAATTGGAAACTAAATAATTACCATTATTTTCAAATCTTGATTACTGTGCTCTTTAGTATAAATGTTTGTAAAATATAATTAAATTTGCCAAACATTTTGTCTTAAGGCAGTGTAAGTATTTTTATATACCTGATAGTTAGTTGAAGCATTGTAAAAACACTAAATGTGCCTGTTTCATATCAGAAGTTAATGCAGTACACAGCATAATAATTTTGACCATATATACCATATTTAGCCTGTACCTCCCTGCTTCAGTTATACCTCAGCCGCTTGATTGGGAGTAGATCCCTGAATGTGGAACTCTGAACCTAACCACACTGGCCTCTAAATACGGTAGAACACAAAACTCAAGGATATGGCTGAAAGATCATACTAAAAGATCACCCAAGCTGGAATCTTAAAGAGCTAGCTTTAAAAACTCCAGGTTCTATATTTGGCCTGTTCAGCTTTGCAATGCAGCTTATATTATATGCATTTTCATGGTCTGCCCATGTCTGACTGCATATTTTAGAAGACTGAAAAGATTTTTGGAGGGAATCAACAGTGTGTTCATCTCCCCAGTGAGTCTAGCAGAGGCTCAAGACAGACAGAGTGCACAGCCTCTAGCACCCGTGCGTGTGTGTGTGTGTGTGTGTGTGTGTGTGTGTGTGTGTGTGTGTGTGTGTGTGTGTGTGTGTGTGTGTGTGTGTGTGCGTCAAGGGCAGACAGGACATGTGGTGGTATGGTAATGAGGCATACACTGAGAAGATGTCAACTTTTCTATTGTGAAGACACAGTAACACTGCATACACACACACAAACACACAACTATGTGATCACTAAATGCACTTGCATATAGAGACAAAGAGTAGTGAGCTAACTATATACTTTTAAAAAAAATAATTATTATACGTTCGGAATCCCAATTCACATACTTATACTACGCCCTAAAAGTATGTAGTTTTTTTGTAAAGAAAAATGATATACTTTTGAGTGTGTAACAGAAGAGTTTGCAAGCTTTGGGACATACTACTTGCTCGTTAGCAGAATGTTATGTTGCTTAGTTACGTCCCCTGTCAATCATCTCCACACATCATCCCCATTTATTTCATATTTAATTGCCTACCTTAATGGAGAAGCAGCAGCAGGATAATCTGCCATTCGCGAGTCTTTTATGCAGAGAAATCTCCTCAGGTCTGTGGGTAATTATGCATTCAGAAGTTAATGTCCAAACATATCTTGATATAAGTTCACATTGTTACAAACATTGAGTTGCTGTCATGTGACTGCCTGAAATAAATTTGCGTTAACACGCACGCACGCACGCACACACGCACACACACACACACACACACACACACACACACACACACACACACACACACACACACACACATACATATACTGTATACATATATACACACACACACACACAGGCGATTAAAATTAGAGAACAATTTATAAACAATTGAACAATTCTGAAATAATGTCATCTTCACTTTTCCACAAAATTACTAAGGCATTTCAACTAAAAACATTATTTTGCAGAAAACACACTGAACAAAATTAGAGAACAACAATGACTGTAACATGGAAAAAGATTACAACTAAATTTTCTGAAGGTTACAACAGTCAGCAATTTGTAGGAAGTGTACAGGCCTCTGCTCTGAATGACTTCAGCACATCTGCGACCACAGGACAGCACTAGTCTCTCACTCTGCTCTAGTGTGATTTTGGCCCACTCTTCTTCCAGTCTCCACTACAGTTAATACAGTTCGGTGACTGTAGTGGGTTTCTTGGCCATAACTTTGGCACCAAGGATTTTCCAGAAGTTCTCTATTGGGTTGAGATCAGGACTCTGGGCACGCCATGTCATTATTTCAATGTTTTCAGTTTCAAGGAATTGCTTTACACTTTTTGCTGTGTGACATGGAGTCTTGTCTTGCATGAACATTGCTGGCTGATTGGGTGATGAACGCAGGGAAGGAATCATATGTTGTTGAAGAAGGTTCTGATAAACATTTGCATTCACTCTGCCATGTAGCTGTATAAGAGGCCCAACTCCTGCTGCAGAAAACATGCCCCAAATCATGACACTTCCTCCTCCAATTTTCACTGACTTGTTTGGGTTCAATCTTTCTCCAGTTTGTCACCGAACATAATGTTTCCCATCGGACCCAAATAAATGAAACTTGCTTTCATCATTGAAGTGAACTTTGGACCAGTTCTCCTCTGTCCACACAACATGCTCCACAGCAAAGCTTAGTCAAACCTTTTGATTCTTTCTGCTAATGAGAGGTTTGGTCACTGCAGAGTGGGCTTTCAGTCCAAATGCTCTTAATCAACGAGACACTGTATGAGGAGACAGATCTTTACCCTGTTAGCGCTGAACAGGTGAGCAATTCCAGCTGCAGTGTGGAAACCCATTGAGATCCTCCGCAGTATCCTGTCCTCTCTTGTATTTTTCTTCCGTGGATGACCAGCCTTCTTGTGGGACTTGGGGCTGATAGGGTCATCCCTTTGGCCTTCATCTGGACAATGCTGCCGGAGGCTTTCAGTCACTTTTGAACGGCCCACCATCTTGCAGAGTCAGTGAAACTGGAAATTAGGCTGCCAGTTAAATAGGGGTTGATAGATAATCAAGGAAATTAGCACCAGCTGCCAGATTAACATCAATAACTGGGAGGTATCTGAAAGTGTTCTCTAATTTTGATTTGTGTGTTTTCTGCAAAATAATGGTTTTTGTTGAAATGCCTTAGTAATTTTGTGGAAAAGGTGTTCTGGCACCATGGTATAGACGGGACAAAAACTTCTTCAACTGTTGAGCAGTGAAGATTTTTTTTTTTTCTAGTTTTTTCTACATTTTTTTATTTCTAGTATTTTTCTTACTTTTTTTTGAGGTCACTACAGATGACTGGACATTCTTTTTCAGGATATTTGGGTACACAGCAGAATTCATGGTTACATTTATCACAGCAAGTCTTCCTGGTCCTAAAGCAGCAAAACAGCCCCAGACCATCACACTACCACCACTACATTTTACTGTTGATAAGATGTTCTTTTTCTCAAATGCTTCCAAAAAGTTAATCTTTTTGTTTTGTCAGTCCACAGAGCATTTTCCAAAAAGTCTTGGGGATCATCAAGATGTTTTCTGGCAAAACCCAAACGGGCCTTTAAGTCCTTTTTGCTCAGCAGTGGTTTTCATCTTCAAACTCTGCCTTGCAAACCATTTTTGCCCAGTGACTTTTTTTATGGTGAAGTCATGAACACTCACCTTAACTCGGGCAAGTGAGGCCTGAAGGTCTTTGGATACTCTTGTTTGTGTCCTCTTAGATGAGTTGCTGCTGCACCCTTGGGGTAATTTTGGTTGGCCGGTCACTCCTGGAAAGGTTCTCCACTTATCCATGTTTTTGCTGTTTGTAGATAATAGCTCTCACTGTGGTTCGTTGCAGTCCTAAAACTTTAGAAATGGCTTCAAAACTATTTTCCAAACTGGTAGATTTTAACTATTTTCTTTCTCATTCATTTTTTTTTTTTTTTGCATCTCGGCATAATGTCTAGCTTTTAAGGATCTTTTAATCTACTTCACTTTGTCATTCAGGTCCTATTTAAGTGATTTCTTGATTGCGAACAGGTGTGGTAGTAATCAGTGTGGAAATTGAACTCAGGTGTGATTAACCAAATTCAGTTTTTACTGTTGATATTTGGTGCCAGTTAAGCCGCAGTCACACTGGAGTTTGAGCTTGCGAAATTCTGTCATACGGCGCTGCGAAAAGGGGCGGGATTAAACAAGATGATTAGACATTAAAAAAAGCAAGCGATCGCTCCATGTTTTAAATTTTTGTTCCGAGAGGTCATGTTTTGATCCTGGATTGGTCTCACGCACTCAAGTGATTAGATTTCGCAGGTCAGAGTTCACCAAGCTTGAACTTTGCACTGCAGCAACCTGCGAAACTTGACGCATGACCCTGCGTTTCCGGTCTGACGCATTCGCGTGCGTATGAATGAAAGTCAATGGGGAGGAAAGTCCAGTGTGACCACGGCTTTAGTCAGGAAGTGACGATTTTGTTCGCTTTGACTCATTGGATATAAACGGTGCTTTATTCGCACGTCTTACGCGATATTCCAGTTTTACACATAAAGTTAATTCGCATTTTTATTAGATAGAAATATAGCTAGTGACACTCATGCTTGAAGCAGAGATCCTGTTTATGAGAAATACCACAGCGAGACTGAACCAGGAAGTTTCCCAATGTCTGCAACGATGAGTCACACACAATGTTGTTACAAAGTTTGCAGTACACACACACATTTATCTTTGGACTGTTTATGCATGTCTACTCGTTAAAATACAGTTCTGTATAAATATGTTATGTTACTGTACAAAATAAACCCTATTTAATGTTCACAAATAGACTGAAGTGTCTTCTTTCATAGTTGTATTAACACTTTGCAGCTGTGATGATTTCAGAAGTTATGATATACAGAGCGATTTTACTTTCTTTTTTTTTATTACAAAAAGTGCACAGTTTAAAAAACGTTTTAAACATGTAATACTCATTTTTGAGTTTCAGCTGATCACAGATAGTTGGAACAGATTTTTTAATCATAGTTTAACTGCATCTCCTGTCTTGTGGACATGACTATAGTGGGAAGACATGTTAATACGTGGCTGTTATTTAATTTAGTGGGTGGGGAAAAACACACTGCTACGTCATGTTGTGGTGGGCCTCAAAATTGCTGGGATTTGGATCCTATTTTTACTGTCAGGAAATTTTAAAAAACAGACTTATATTTCTATCACTCCAATATGACAGTGTACAAACTATACATACTGTACATATAAAATAAATCTGTAACTTTTTTTCACACCACTGTATATTTGATGTAATCTGTAGAAAATACTTTGTGGTGTTTATATTTATGTTAGTTCAGAGAACATGAAGGAAATCTTTCAGTGATTTAGGTTGTTGCACAATATTATTGAAAACTGGGTTTTAAGAGAGTTTATTTTCTGAAAGTCTGCAAGGCTAAAAGTGTTAGTGGTTAAAGAAACACCACTTCACTGCTGTCCCAACCAACTAATCTTCTTTAAGGCTATATTTCCTTTCCATTCAAATACACAGCCTGTAAGGCCACTTTAATTTATCTCATATGTCTCTCTTTGTGTGCGCGTGTGCTTGTGTGTGTCTGAGTCAGCATTGTGCTCTCAGCAGTAGAAAGCTCAAGAACAGCAACATTTTCCACTCAAGCTTCTCTCTGACAAAGCCACATACACAGAGTAGAACTGAACGCGACTTACTCTCTTCTGTATTCAAGACTATAAACCTGTTAAGACAACTCCACCAACAAACCCACTCATAGCCAGGCCATGAGGTTATTAACAGTCATTATAATTTACAGTTCACAGCACAGCGCATCTCTCTCTCTTTGTGTGTATGTATGAAGGGCGGGAAGGAGATGGATGTATAGTATGATTGTGTAGATGTGTTGAGAATTAACTGCAGAGACAGCTTGAACAGATGTATGCAGAACGTGACACAAGAAAGACAGATTTTCACACCCAAGGCCTTGCAATAACTGTAAAATACATACACTAGAGTAGAGGTTTTAAACGCTGACCCCTTAATGTCCACATTTCTACACAGTTTATCTCCAACCCTAATTAAACTCATCTGAACAAGCTTTAGGATTACTAGAAAAGCTACAGACAAGTTTGATCTGAGTGGACCTCAGAGTCCAAAACGTCAGCACGTATCTACATTTTTTTTATTTTAGCTAAACAAAACATTACTGGTATTAGAAAGTCCCTAAAATCCAGCACAGAATTTTGCATAAATTAATTATTTTAATATTTTTTTAATATTGAAGTCATATATGAGCAAACTTTTAGCAGTGTGATGGCTGGATTAAAGCCCCTGTTCCCACTGGACTGCTGTTGTTGCAAAAGGTGAGATGAGAATGTGATTGTTTGTTAAGAGCTCCAATATGCAGTTTATTAAAAAAAGATTAGTGCTAATTTGAAAATATGTTTAGATGATTTCAGAGATGTGAATTCCAGTGTGTAAGTGGCTGTTCATTGTACAAATACCACTTCTAAAAGTTCCTTACTGTCCACTGGCTACACTCCAGCCATTATACTGTATGTATTTTACATTTACATCTGTGGTAAGGAGCTTTTTGAAGTAGTGTTTGAACAATAAATGTCCACTTACACACTGGAACTCACTTCTCTGAAATCATCTAAACATTAGCACTGTTCTTTTTTTAAATAAACTGCATATTGGAGTTCTAAACAAACAATTACATTCTTACCTCAATACTATCATGTAATGACAGCTGTATTTGATGAACTGTGAGTGAGTCCTCCACCATGACACTTGCAGAAAGGAATGCTGCAGAGTGAAACCTCCTAGATTATGACTTATGATGACCTACTAGATGTATGGAATTTTCTATAAAGTATCATTACTTATCCTTTACTTTGATTTGTATTTCATTCCAGACAATACAACAAACATTATTTAATGTGATTTTCAAAATATTCAATTAAAAAAAAAGTTGGAACAGTAAAGCATTTACCAGTTTGTAATGTTTGTATTGTATCTATTGGAGCCAGGTCAGGACTGCAGGCATGCCAGTCAATTACCTGTATCCTCTTCCTCCACAGCCAGGACTTTGTAACGTGCAGAATTTGGTTTTGCATTATCTTATTGAAATATGCATGGGTGTCCCTGGAAAAGATGTCTTCCTGAAGGCAGCACATTGCGCTACAAAATCTCTATGTACTTTTCAGCAATAATGATGCTGTCACAGAAGTGCAAGTTACCTTTGCCAAGGGCACTGACACAACCCAATACCATGACAGACCCTTGCTTTTGGACTTGTTGCTGGTAACAGTCTGAATGATCCTTTTTTTCTTTGGGCCGGAGCACACAGCATCAATTTCTCTCTAAAAATACCTGAAATTGTAATTCATCTGACCACAGTAAATGTTTCCACTGTATGATGGTCCATCCCAGATGCCTCTGTGCCCAGAGAATTCGATGGCATTGGTATTTGACAAAGGTTTGCCAAAGTAGTTCTGAGCCCATGTGGTGATATCGTTTATAGATGAATGTGATGAATGTTTATAGATGTCTCAGTGATCTGAGATCATGGTAGTTCAACTTAGGCCTGCACCCTTGTCCTTTACGCACTTAAATTCCTCCAGATTCCTTGAATTTTTTAATTATGTTATGCACTGTTGAAGGTGAAATATCCAAATGTCTTTCTATCTTTCTTTGAGAAACATTGTTTTTAAACATTTCAAATATTTTTCTCACGTATTTGTTGGGAAACTGGTGATCCTCAGTCCACCTTTGCTCCTAAAGCACTAGATCTTTCTTTTAATGCTGCTTTTGTACCAAACAATAATTACAATCCCCTGTTGACATTATCTGTTTCAAATCACATCATTATTGAACCAATTTACCTGATTACTAGCCCTAAATTGCTCCTGTCCTTACTTTTTTTGGAATGTGTTGTGGCTCTGAATGACAGGAAATTATGTATATTTACAAATGAAATGAAGTTGACCAGACAAAACCTGTTTTTATACCATAAAACCATATTTGTGTTGTCTGCAATGAAATACAAGTCAAAGTAAATTTAGAAATTTTTTACATACACTACTTTTCTTTTTACTGTGCCAACTTTTTCTGATTTGGGGTTTTACTTGTATGCATGTTTTTGCATTACTTTAAATTAATAAAATTAAGGTCAGAGTTTAAAATCAATGCACTCACTGATCCAATGTCTTCTTGTCTCTCTATTTTTTCCTCAGGTGGTGTCAAGTGAAGAATCGTAGCGGAAACACACCGGCCTCACCTCACCATGCATTTTTCTATCAATTCATCTTGCCTTTCCCCCTTCTTCTTCAGTTCTTTTTTTCTCCCCATCCTATTACTTTATGTCTCTTTCCCTTCTCAAGCTGATGCCCAAGATTTAGACCAATCTACCTCCAACTGTTCCCAGAATGACGTGTGCGCAGACGGGGTCCTGTTACCAGTGTGGAACCCCCAGAACCCTTCAGTTGGTGACAAAGTGGCCCGTGCCATTGTGTACCTGGTGGCACTAGTTTACATGTTCTTAGGTATGTCAATCATAGCTGACCGTTTCATGACTGCCATTGAAGTTATAACTTCACAAGAGAAGGAGATCACTACAAAAAGACCCAATGGTGAAACAGTCACCACAACAGTCCGCATATGGAATGAGACTGTCTCCAATCTAACCCTAATGGCTCTGGGGTCATCAGCTCCTGAAATATTGCTTTCAGTCATTGAGGTCTGCGGGCATAATTTTGAGGCTGGTTCTCTAGGTCCCAGCACTATCGTGGGCAGTGCTGCCTTCAACATGTTTGTAATCATTGGCCTCTGTGTCTATGTGGTACCTGATGGTGAAAGACGCAAGGTCAAACATCTTCGGGTGTTTTTTGTGACTGCAGCGTGGAGCATGTTTGCCTACGTTTGGCTCTATCTTATTCTTGCTGTATTCTCTCCAGGTGAGGTGGAAGTGTGGGAAGCTGTATTGACGTTCCTCTTTTTCCCTCTCTGTGTGGTCCAAGCCTGGATCGCTGATCGTCGATTGCTTTTTTACAAGTATGCACGCAAACGCTACCGAACCGATAAGGGTCGTGGAATTATAGTGTCTGAGGGTGGGGAGGAATTAGGGAAAGAGGCGGGATTCACAAAGATGGACATGTTGGAAATTGATGGAATCACAACTCATTTGGATGGGGTCTTGGGAGGGGAAAGTGGAATTGGTGGACGTGATCAAGAAGAGGAAGCCAGGAGAGAAATGGCCAGAACTCTAAAAGAACTGAAGCAGAGACATCCTGAGAAGGACATGGAGCAGCTCATAGAGATGGCCAACTATCAGGTATAAAAAATATTGCACACTGCATCACAATTAATTTTATATAAAAGCATCATTCAGCTTTAGGTAGATCTAACTGGATATTGTTTTACGTTTTGCGGACAAAAAATGTGTGTCATTTTACGCTATGATACTCTTCCACTTAATTTATAAAGAAACACTTTTTCCTCAAGATTTGTAATAAAATATAATTCTTCTAATTTAGACTTTATAATTTTCTAATTTAGAATATAATTCTTCTATTATAGACACTGTTTATTTAGTGTATAGAAATTTCTAATTCAAAATTGTATTCAAAAGTTAATCAGCGTTTAGATTTGAAGGCACAGCCACCTCTTTAACCAAAAAACAGTTGGCAGGGAATTTATTTGGGAAACCTGTTTGAAATTAAAATTTATTTCTGATTGCATTGCAACACTTAGCTTGCTGCAAATTCAAAATATCTAGTTTACAGCTTTTTTTTTACTGCTGAAAAATAAAAAAATCAGTGTATCAATCTTGTCATTTCAGGTTCTGATGCAGCAGCAGAAGAGCAGGGCTTTCTACCGCATTCAGGCAACAAGGATGATGATTGGTGCTGGGAACATCTTGAAGAAACATGCAGCGGATCAGGCTCGTAAAGTGGTCAGCAGTGGGGAACCCCGAGAGCAGGAAGATGATCCTCATGTTACAAGAATAGACTTTGAACCTGCTCTCTACCAGTGCTTTGAGAACTGTGGATCCTTAAAACTTACTGTACAAAGGCATGGAGGAGATGTCGGGTGTACTGTTAAAGTGAGTTAATAGTAAAACACTCGTTATTTTATTCATTCCATCAGGGAATATGATGCTTCTATATCTTCTAATCTGATTTTGACTATTAAATTATGGAAATTATGGAGCACATTTTCTTTTGTTTATTTAATGAGAACATAAAAGATCTTTGATCTTTTTAAATGCTTATTCATGTGCAATTCCAGGTGGACTACCGCACTGAAGATGGCACAGCCAATGCTGGTTCTGACTATGAGTTTGCAGAGGGCACACTTGTCTTCAAACCAGGCGAGAATGTTAAAGACATCGCCGTCGGCATTATTGATGATGATATCTTTGAGGAAGATGAATATTTTTATGTTCGACTGAGCAATCCCCGTATAGTTGGGTGGGCTGATGGACATCCTATTGCTTTGGAGATTGGAGCTCCTGCCCCCAGCGCTGCCCTTGGTGAGGCCCACACAGCAACTGTGACAATCTACGATGACGACCATGCCGGAATTTTCACATTCGAAAGCGAATCTATGCGAGTTAGTGAAAGTATTGGCATCATGCAGGTCAAAGTCCAGAGAACATCTGGAGCTCGTGGTCTGGTGGCGGTACCATATCATACAGTGGATGGGACAGCTTGTGGAGGGGAGGACTATGAGGAAGTGTCTGGAAAACTGGAGTTCCAAAACGATGAGACAATGTAAGTTGTTTCTATCAAGATGTTTCTATACATTTGTGTGTCTAAGGATGTTTTACTTTCTGTGTGATTATGGCTTTATTTAGCTCCTTCTTTCAGGACACTGTAATGCACGAGTAAATCTTTATGGTGAAAATTATTTTAGACCCTCAATAACATTTTAGATTATGTGTGCTTGGATGTTTAAGCATGTCAGACAGCATATTTCAGGACAAGAATAAAGAGAAAATATGATCCACCACCTGTCAAAATAATTGATGACTTCCAGCCAGCCCCTTTTAGGGTGGGACTTCCAGTTTAAGCCCCACCCATTTTTATATATAAACTTTATACCTCCGGTAATTTAATTCTTATCAATTAAATTAAATCCTATGAGTTATGAGTAATTAGATTAAAATCAGAGTAATTAAATTATTCATTCATTCATTCATTTTCTTTTCTGCTTAGTCCCTTTATTAATCTGGGGTCGCCACAGGGGAATGAACCGCCAACTTATCCAGCATATGTTTTACGCAGCGGATGCCCTTACAGCTGCAACCCATCTCTGGGGAACATCCATACACACTCATTCACACTCATACACTATGGACAATTTAGCCTACCCAATTCACCTGTATTGCATGTCTTTGGACTGTGGGGGAAACCGGAGCACCCAGAGGAAACTATATATATATATATAAAGTCTTATTTGTTTTATTTTGGGTAGAATAAAAGCCGTTTTTAATTTTTTTTATATATATCCAAATACATGTGGTATAAGTGAAATGGGTAAGCTAAATTGTTCGTAGTGTATGAGTGTGAATAAGTGTGTATGGATGTTTCCCAGTGATGGGTTGCAGCTGAAAGGGCATCTGCTGTGTAACACATGTGCTGAAAAAGTTGCCAGTTTATTCCGTTGTAGCGATCCCAGATTAGGGACTAAGCCGAAAAGAAAATGAATGAATGAATGAGATTGTGAACTTATTAATTAAATTATTAAGCCTGTTCTTAGATTTAATTATTCCATTTTGAATAAACTTTTCGTTGTAATTAGATTATAAATATTAATTTAATTAAACTGCTTATAATGTAATTACCTGAATTATAAAATATAATTTAATTAATCTAATGATAATCTAATTAACGGAATTTATTAAATTGCCAGAAGTATAAAGTTTAGATTAAAATGGGCAGGGCCTAAACCGGAAGTCCCACACAAAAAAGGCGGGGCTGGAATTTATCATTTTGACAGGTGGTGGATCATATTTGAATTACAAGAATCCATTATGAAAAAAAAAATGTCACAAATGTGAAGATGTAATTCTGTTCCTTAAATTTTAATTTTATTTTAGAGGCTTAACATTCTTCATATATATTGCCATATGGTGAAACTAATATGATACACATTCTGCCATTGCTGAATTGTACATTGTTGAGGCAATATTTGGCAGTTATTTTTACATACAGCAGATACATGAAATAGGGTTCATGAAGTATAAGGATGAAGAATTCACTTTTTCATTGCATGTTGGGAATGTAAACTGTGGGTATGGCAGTTGGCATACCCCAATCTGTATCACATAAAATAGTAGGTCAAGTTAAAGGAAAATTAACATTTTCAGGTAATGGTTGTGAAAGTCTACAGCTAGCAAAGATTTATGTGACGCCTTTGTGAGGTGACTTATTTGTGTGGGTCAATTTAACTTCAAGGTAGGGCTGCACAACATTGGAAAATACCGACATTGCAGTTTTGTATTTCTGCAATATGTATTGAAATATGTATATAAATTCACAATATGACTTAAGTAACTGTTTGTGATGAATTCCCAATTTTACACTGATTGAGATGATTTTGTAGTGCATCTACATAAAATATACAAAAATATGTACAAAAAAAAAAAAGAAAATAAACAGTGATTTATGGTTAATGGTGAAATATTACAATACTGAGGTAAAGAAATTCAATCATCATATCTAAAATAACACTGTATAGTCTTCATTTGATAAATAATTAAGCTCAATTAATCTTGGTTAAAGCAACAAACTTTATAATATATTGTTCCCATATGGTTTAAATTTGCTTTAAATCTTACAGTCACAAGCCTTAAAAACACATCTGAGTAGAAAAACATTCACACTAATAGATTATGGTTGAAATTCAACAAATCAAGTGTACTGAACTGTGATTTTTAGTTAATTTTGATCTTTGATCTTTTGATCTTGCGATGTGACTGTTGGGCATACGCACATTGCGATATGGATGCTGAAACGATATATTGTGCAACCCTACTTCAAGCTAATACTGGGTTGGCATCACATTAGATAGTTTGGCGTCAGGTTGGATACAGTTTGTTTTTGTCATTAAGCCACAGGTAACAGCAGTAGTCGTCAGCTGATGCCAATACTGTGTAATGTTGTTGATAAAAAGCTGTTTGTTGCATTTAATTTAACAATATTACCTAAGGATAGGGTTAGTGTTTTGATATTGCTATTTTGTTGATGTGTAAGTGAATATTTTTCACTTATTTGTTTATTTTAAAACTGGCATCACCTATGATCATAATTGTTAATAGATAGATAGATGAGGCATAAGTAAATGACCTTTTATCTTTCTTTTTTTTTTTTGTTAAAGTTGAGGAAGTAAATAAATCTGTTGATTTATTGTTTAGTAAGTTTTCACAACAGGAACACATAGATAGCAGACCTGCAAAGAAGTGCCACAAAATAAAATACACACACCCAGAGCAGACCCACGGTTCATTCGCTCTGTAATGGACAGGGATGATATCTATCCTGACCTGGCATCTGTCAGCCTTTCAGTCCACAAACTTTCATTCCTTTACTTTCTTCAATTCAGCTCACACATACACTTATTCTGGCTAGAAGAACCAGATCATGCCAGCTTAACCCTGATGTTCTGCTGAGGTTGTGAGATTGATTTGTGCAAATGTAATAATAGTAAAATCAAAAGTTGCCTCTTATTTTCTCTTCAGATTTAAATACAGAAAGTTATTCTGACCTACATTATCAACCCCCAGTCGACAGTCATTACTAAAGCTGTATCTTCCTATTTAACCATAAAATAGACATTTTTATATATGGCTGCGTGGTTAGCACTGTCGCCTTACAGTAAGAAGGTCACTGGTTCGAGTCATTACTGTCCCAGCCAGGTGCTCCAGTCTTTCACCACAGTCCAAAGACATGCACTATAGGTAAAATGGATTAACTAACTTGGCCGTAGTGTATGAGTGTGTGTAAATGAGAGAGTGTATGGGTGTTTCCAAGTATAGATTGTGGCTGGAAGGGCATCCGCTGCGTAAAACATATGCTAGTGTAGTTGGCGGTTCATTCCCCAGTAGCGACCCCTGATAAATCAAAATGAATTAAAAAACTAATTAATAATATAAGCAATGTCCAAAGAATATGAATTCAGTAAAGTAAAAGGTTATATTAAATATGTTAACTGATTATAATTGTAACTATTTCTGTTAATAAATGTAAACTGAAAATTCTGGCATAAGCTACTTGCTGTTCCAAACCCAAAGACATTCAGTCATATTTGATACATTTTTTATAATTTTTTTTATTAAATCTTTTTGTCCCTTTAGGGCTTACGTTGTAAGTTTGGAACCAGATGACAGTAAATAAATATTTACCAAATTCTTTATTCTGTTTTATTAACAAGTCTATAGAAGTATATGCAGATGCATCGCCCCCTTTCCACTTTTTGTGAACTAACAAGCTTTTTATATTTTTTCAAAATATCAGTTTTCAGCACTGTTTTTCAATATAAATGCATTTTTTTCAGTTTTCTACCCTTTCTCAGTTCTGCCTTCCAGCAGATTAGTCATTTATAAACACTCACTTAATGAATCTGAATGTATCGCTTTTAATGCAATGTATATTTTTGTACTCAAGCCTAGAATGAAATATAAATTTGTGTAAGTGTCTCTGTGTGTGGAAGACTGTGTGTGAAAGAGGTTCAGGTAGGTTAATATTCATCTTGCCCCAGTGGAGCTCTGCTGTGCCTTGAGCTTGACATAGACATAGAGACTAGTGGACGGGTGAAGAGGTGGCAACACACAATAAGTGAAATACAGAGAGGGGTCGGCAATGAGCTTTGAAGATGTGGATGAAATGAAAACAGACAAGGAGGTCTGGAGGATTAGTTTGTGCGTGTCTGAATGTGTCTTTGCCTGTTACCCTCATACTATGCAATATATTGAGGACTGTGCCTTGATGTCATTCTATTGCATCCACAATGATTTTTTGTTCATATTTCATGAAGGATTTATGAGGGAGAAGCGCTTTCACACATATGAGCTTTTTCACCATTATGTCTCTGTATTCCTATAATTTTAGGCTCAATCTGTTTTATTAATATATTTCCTTTGCTGTGTTTGGGCACATTGTTTATTTCAAGAACAATGTTTGATTCTGTCAGATATCAGTTTAAATGATTGTTTTCTTTGCTGAATATTTTTAACAAATTCAACACCGTCATTCTAGATTCCTTGTCATACCAAATGTTCTTTCTAGCCTCTCTTTCTCATGACATGGGGATCTGCATTAGTTCTTTTCTTAGGGTGACCCAGAATTTACTGTGAGCGCTAGATTTGTGTTCCAAGCAGACCACAGCGTGAAATCTCTGTCAGTCTCTGAGTGTGCGCAAAGTGAAAGTAGATCACTGACCCGTGGGAGTATTTCTGGTGATGGCAGGTTACTCCTAATTCAGACCACTCAAAAACCTGTTGCTATTTACATTTTCTGACAATAATTTAATAAGATCCCACATATTCTTTATGAATATTGATATTGATATATTTATAAATATTTAATTTTCATGATGTTGTGTATGAAATGATGAAAAGATGATCAGGTGTTTTTACGCTCCAAAAATCATGTGCCATATAATTAAAATGATTCTGTATGACAAGTTTAAAGTCACGGTATCTTTGTGTAGAAAAACAAAATAACAAATTGAACTTTGCATCACGGTGGCGCTGTGGGTAGCATGATCGCCTCACAGCAAGAAGGTCGCTGGTTCGAGCCTCGACTATGTCAGTTGGCATTTCTGTGTGGAGTTTGCATGTTCTCCCTGCGTTTGCATGGGTTTCCTCCTGGTGCTGCGGTTTCCCCCACAGTCCAAAGACATGCGCTACAGGAGAATTGGGAAGGCTAAATTGTCCGTAGTGTATGTGTGTGAATGAGTGTGCATGGATGTTTCCCAGTGATGGGTTGCAGCTGGAAGGGCATCCATTGCGTAAAACATATGCTGGATAAGTTGGTGGTTCATTCCGCTGTGGCAACCCCTGGGGACTAAGCCGAAAAGAAAATGAATGAATAAAGAAATTGAACTTTTACATATTCTGTTCTGTTATACCTCAAATCCTAGATGAACACAGTAATCAGTTCAATTCTGCATCACAGATAGCAAATGTAGCTTGACTTGTCTTAGCATGCCTTGTTTGAATATGAGTGAATGTGAAAGAGATTCAAGAGCATTGCAAGAGCACATTTTTTGTAATTATTGAGTAAAATTGGTTTGTTCATACTAGGCTGTTGTTGTGTTGCAAAAAAATGGAATAAATAGCAAGTAATGGCACTTTTGGTAGTTTTTAGATTTAGACATTATGCATTTTGATATTTAGACAGACTTGATCATCAACTGATTATTTGATTATTGAGCTGATTATTAGACCTTAAATGTTTGGAACAACGTGAAGTTGAAATAATAGTGATAAAATGTCTTTTTTGTTGTCCCTTTAAATATCAAACTGTGAATTTTTGAAGGATATTTTTTGTTCTATATGGAAAATATTTGTACTATATGGATAGTCTGTGAAATTTTCAAGAGAAATACTCTCAGATGAATTTGCATTTTTTCTCTTATTATTTGCTTTTTTCTTTCAAAGATGTTTTATAATGCTTTGAGTTTTACCACCCTTGGCCTTTGACCCTCCAAAAAAAAAACAACAACTCTGATCATACCTTTTGGTACATACAGTATAACACATGAGAGAAAAACAACCCCAGCTGATACTCAGTGCCTCTCTCTGTGTCCAGTCATATCTCTGGAGTATACCTGTTTTTTTTTAACTGCATAATGTAAAGTCATCATAGATTTTGAATCAACAATAACCTTTTTATGCACAGGCTTGGACACATTTTTTGCTTTGTATAGTGATAATTTGCTTGATGTAAATTATAGCTACATAATTGTCAGTGTGGCCTTCAGCCTTTCAGTAAGTGTGTGTGGATGTTCATTCTGTGGCATCCCTAACATTCATGCTGCAACAGAGCCTTATCATCAGTATGCTTGCCATGTACCTAATTTTACCATGGGTGTCCTCTGCCCTAACTTCATTCTACCACTGGCTATGAAAACCACATTACTGAAAAATACGGTCTGCTGCTGCGTTTCCTCCAGTTCTGCTCTGAAAATAGTTGGCATTTAGATGCAGAAGCTGTAATTGCTTTAATTGGAAAGAAAATGATGTTACTAGTTTGTAATTTAGGAACTTTGCAAGAGGACTGCACAGCAGCATAATTATATGTGATTATATGTATGCGTATGATTGATTTATTCAGAGAAAGAGTACAAATGTTTGACTAATGAAATTTCTTTTCCATAAGCCATGTGAATTTGCAGAGTAATTTCTTTTCACTTCAAGGTGCTGTGCAAGATAAGCTGTGTGCTGCAGATATATCAACATTGTTTTTATTGTTACACCCATGCAAATGTAACCTTTAAAGTGATAGTTCACTCTAAAATGAAAAATGAACACTCCTTCAAACCATAGTCATGCTCGATCAGATATTTGATTAATAGTTTCATAATTATTAACATAATGACAATTTGATTACGGGCATCATGGTGGTGCGGTAGGTAGCACGATCGACTCACAGCAAGAAGGTCACTGTTTCGAACCCCGGCTGACTTAGTTGACATTTCTGTGAGGAGTTTGCATGTTCTCCCCGTGTTCATGTGGGTTTCCTCCGGGTGCTCCGGTTTCCTTCACAAGTCCAAAGACATATAGGTGCTATAGGTGAACTGGGTAAGCTAAATTGTCCTTAGTGTATGTGTGTGAATATAAGAGTGTATGGGTGTTTCCCTGTGATGGACTGGCATCTGCTGCGTAAAACATATGCTGGATAAGTTGACGGTTCTTTCCGCTGTGGTGACCCCTGATTAAAGGGACTAGGCCGAAAAATTTGATTGCATTAAAAATGTATTCTGCATATTCTCTTTAATCTTACTATATTTGTCTAATGAACAGTATTACGAGCTATGTTTGTTTTCATGCATTTGGAGGTGGGTTTCTAATGTTCACTCAGGTGTGCAGATTTATCAAATTAGAGTTGAGTAGTTGAGATGATATGCAATGAAATCAGTACACTAGTTAGTGATATGCATTTTTTTTTTTTTGCAGATCAATTATTTTTTAGCAGATCAATAATTTACACTATACATGTGTTTCCATCAAACATTTTATGCACATTTATAGAATTAGCTTCTTGATCCTTCCATTCAATGTTATTTAAAATTGCTGATAGAACTGGTGAGATTTACACAGTAGTCAACATTTCAAGTGGATCAAAACCAACTTTTCATCAAAGTTGTCCTAAAACTATTAAACAACACCTATTCTTGCCTTTTGACAATTTTAATAAATATTTTTGATCCACTTCAAATGCTGTCTACTAGGCTTGCCACGATAGACGGTGTTGACGGTGTTACCGGTTTTAAGACGCAACACCGGTGACATCACTTTTTCACCGTGACACCGTGCCCTCATTTTTTTAAGTATTCCTTTTTTTAATTCAATATTTATTTAAATTAAATGGAAAATATAATTCCAAATAATTTACTTAAGACGACAGCATGCAGTAGGCTGCAGTTAAAATCTGAACATAGCTACAATGCTTCATATTTCATTTATCATGTGAGGAGAACATGATAAATGAAGTCGAATTTACAGAAAAAGAATGGCGGACGATTTAGTGTCAAAACGCAAATCAAAAGCGCCTCATTTAAAAAATCCAGCGACCATCATCTCACAGTGTTTAGTGATAAATAATCTTATTTTTTATTAAACTGAAAGTGATTGCTGCGCCACTGAAAAGCCAACTGCAGAGAAACAAAGCAACCTCGCGGCAACCGCAGTGATCACTTTTTCCGAAGTTCATCTGTTCTTTTGTGCACTTGATTATTATGAGTTTAATGTAAAAAAAATCAATAATGAAAAGGCCGACAAGAGTGTATCCTGTGTGTGTGCGCGCGTTTCACTGAAGTCTCTCTCTCCCAAAACCGAAAGTTGCTTTGTCTGTCTGGCAATATTTCGGCCTTTAATCGAATGAAAAGTTAATTTAGATGAGCCTATATTAAAAACTTGCAGTAAAGTAAATGTGACGTGCGGCCACACATCGAAACTGAGCTGTGATCTCATCTCTCTCTCTTGCTGTCATCCATGATAGACGACACACAAGTCAAGTCGCCTAATAATTATATTAATTTTAATAAAATGTAAACCAAAATAAACAATTCATTGCATTTTTCGTTTGATAAAAAATATACAAAAACGAAAAAAATCAAAGGATGGCTAGTTTGTATTCATGTGTTTTAATAACAATGAAAATATGCTTAGCCTATTTAAGCGTGGTTATATACACTACCAATAGGCAAGCCATTGAAAAAATATATTTTACTGTGTACTGAGTTATAATGTATATTTTACAATAAAAACTAAATGTAGCATGTGTCGCTGTCATTTAAAACACGCAATTCATAACACACCCCACCAGAGCTATCTATAGTCTATCTGTAAACTTACAGGGAGGTGTTGGCCAAAAGTCATAGCTACTGCGCACCACGTTATTGAACTCCAATATCTCTGAGGGAGACACGCGCGCGGTGTTCAGCTCTGATGAGGCACTTTTATTTAGACTGTAGTAGATTTTTTACATAATGTTCCATTACTTAAAATTTCTTTCATTTTTTTATTTATAGTTTATATATAAATTGAGTGCTAGCTTGTTTAGCTGTGATCATTATGCAAGGATCATATTTCATATTCGGTTTATTCTTCAGTAACCTATAGATTCGTTAATAATGTATTTTATAAACGGATTGTTTATAAGGACTAAGCTATTAATATATAATACATTAGGCTAATTAATACATAAAGACATTGAAGTCAGCTAGGACAGCAAAAGACAACTAAAGTAGGTTCCCCCTGTTGGCAAAGGTAACCAAAAAGTATCTTTGCGTGTGCGCAACAAGCTGCGCATCCGAGAGAGTGTTCAACACGATGGGGAACATAGTGAGCCCCAAGATCCCATCAGAGATGGTCAACATGTTGGGTTTCCTGGCAAAGACCATGTAGACTGCACTGTTAATAAAAAAATGCAGTGTTTTTGTTTATTTTATTTTTTTTAAAGACTGCCGACCTGTCATTTTTGTAGCCTAATGTCATTTGGAAGTTTTTTTATATTTGTTTCTTGTTCATTCCTTTAATCTTATTTAAACTTTGTGCTATTTAATCACTTATCTTTTTATTTTATTTTCTTATTCGTTTTAAAAATATTCTAAGTAATAAACGTTCTATGGTTGTTATTTGTTTAGTTCCAATTTTCAGTTTTTTTTTCAGCCTGTAGCATTGTTGTTTTTTTCATTATGTTAATAAAAGTTCTGTGTTTAATAACAGTGATTTTTTGTAGTTTGACGCCGAGTTGCCAATTCCCGAAAACTGAAAGTGAAAGTATAATACGCACGCATTTATAAGCTATTTAAAAGCAGAAAAAAAGAGGAAAAGAGGAAACGCCCACCCCCACGGTGATACCGGTATTACCGGTGTTGTCACATGTCGATTAACCGGTGGGGAAATTTCCTCATCGTCACAACCCTACTGTCTACTGTATATTACAGTATTAAAATGTTTTTTTTTTTTTGTTAGCTAAAACTAAATAATTATTAAAAATTACTTTTTTGGAGGGATTTTCAATTTCAGTTTGTCTACAGCATGATTTCAGTTTTTTTCATAGTAAGGTGTTAATGAAATTAATAAAAGCGAGCTGATGGAATACATTAGGCAGGTTACTGTTTATTGTTTGCTTTTTTAATTCATTTATTTACTTTTAAAGTGAAATGATGTTAAAGAACATAGGGTTAGGGTTAAGGTTACAGAGGAATGAACCGCCAGAGGAATGAACCGCCAACTTATCCAGCATATGTTTTACGCAGTGGATGCCCTTCCAGCTGTAACCCATCACTGGGAAACACCCATACACACTCATTCATTTACACACATACACTACGGCCAATTTAGCCTACCCAATTCATCTATAGCGCATGTCTTTGGACTGTGGGGGAAACCGAAGCACCCGGAGGAAACCCACGCCAACACGGGGAGAACATGCAAACTCCACACAGAAATGCCAACTGACCCAGCTGAGGATCGAATCAGCGACCTTCTTGCTGTGAGGTGACAGTGATAACCACTGCGCCACCCTGTTTTGGCATTACATTTTGATAATTTGGTTAGTAAATATGATAAAATGAGGCAAAACTTAATTGTGTACTGCTTGGTATACGTTTAGATTTAAGTATTTGCGTGTCAGATATTGTATTCCAGCCTGATCTTACGAGGAAATGTAAGTAATTTACGTTTTGTCAGTTTAGTGGCTAATTCGTACGAATTCGTACAAGTTCAGTCTTACGAAAATGTACGATTTTAAAAAGGAGGCGTGGCACCCAACCCCACCCCTAACCCCAACCGTCATTGGGTGATGAGCAAATCATACTAATTTGTTTGAATTAGATTATACGAATTCACACAAATTAGCCACAAAATCAAAAGTTACGAATTGCAGTGAGATTGCGTTGTGTAATCTACTAAATTTTTCAAGGCAGAAGGCAGAAATCCCCCTATAGCATGCCAGGGCCATGGGCAACTGGCTACATCAACTAGAGTTTTCCCAGCCTGAATTCATCCACATACGCCCATCACCCACTTACACAAACTATGGAGCTCTTTAATTAGAGGGCAGATGTCCAGGCAGAGGGAGACCGCAGGCCTGTTGTCCCAGCCCTGATTAGAGCCTTCACAGCTGCCTCCTTGCTTCCTTGAGCCTCTGGAGCTTCTGCACAGGGCCGAGGCCTTCTCTCCAATTCAGCATCTTTTAATATGCAAGACAAAGTCTGCTGCATTAGGTTTATGAGTAGAGCTGGCCAATAGCTGGCCATACAGTACACTAAAACTTTGATTGGTCTGCATTGAAATAGATCTAAATTAAAATGCATAGTGATTTGATTAATTGTATACTTTTAAGTTACGCCTTGCCATGGTTTACGGTCCTGTGCCAATTTGTTACTGTAAATGCAAAAACTAATTTGGTTTATGATGAGATGGAAACTCAGATAATACATTTGGATATATCGGCCAATATCCGTGAGTGTGCATTGAATAAAAAAAGAAATCCAGCCAAAGATAGTTCTTTCTCATTCTCAGTTAACGCAAAGACAACTTTTTATTGATCATACAAATGTTTTTTGGTCACACTTTATTTTGATGGTCAGTTTGTTGAATTTAAGTTACATTGCATCTGCATGCCAACTAATTCTCATTAGATTATAAGTAGACTGTCAGGTTGGGCTTAGGGTTAGGGTTAGTGTAAGTTGACAAGTATTTGCAAAGTTTCTAGTCAGTTAAATGTCTGTTGAAGGAGCAGTATGAACACATATTAAGCAGACACAAATGGTCCTACAAATGGAAATGGAATACTAAAATGGACCATCAAAATGTGTTACCAATTTTTTATTTTATTTAATTTTATTCAGTAAAGAGATATGTTATACTTACTGAAGCAACATTTGTACTATTATACATAAACTATATTTCAAATGAAAACTGTTCATTTCATTCCTTACTCCTAAAAAGACTAAACTTTATTAAAATAAAAAAACAGTTCTTTTAAATTGTAATAATATTTCACAATACTACAGTATACATTAAATAAATGCCGTTTCGATGAGCATAAGATATTTTATCATTTTTTTCCAAAAACATCAACTCAGATTTTGAATGGTAGTGTTGCCCTTTTAGTTTTTACCCAATTTCCCTGTAGCGCATGTCTTAAGACTGTAGGGGAAACCAGAGCACCCAGAGGAAACCAACTCGAACATGGGGAGAACATGCAAACTCCACACAGAAATGCCAACTGGTCCAGCCAGGACTCAAATTTTCTCGATCTTGCTTTGAGGCGACAGTGGTAACTACTGAGCTACTGTGCCACCTGTGATTGAACTGATAAAATATAAAAGTGTTAACTAAATAAAATGTAAGCCACTTAGGATTAAAAAAATTATAAATCTGCCAAATAGTGTAAATGCAGTGTGCATATTTCAAATTAGAATAAAGATGTGAATGTGATTGTGAATAGAATAGAATAGAATAGAATAGAATAGAATAGAATAGAATAGAATAGAATAGAATAGAATAGAATAGTGTTATGGATTTTGTCCCCCTCACTTGTGAAATGAAGTTTGCGTCCCTGGTGCAAGAAATCTATGTGTTTAGGCATGGGCCGGTAAAAGATTCTGATGGTGTCATAACCTTGGATAAAAATATTACGCTTTCGCGGTATCATGGTATTGTGATTACTGCTCTAAAATATATTATTTTTAATTGTCTGGGCAAAAAACTAAACCTTTTTTCCTCTTTGAAAACAATATATTTTATTTTTTGAAAGATTTATAATACTTTGGAGCAGTGAACATGTCAGGCCGAATAATTCAAACAAATAATTGACTTCTGCTGTCTTCATTACTTTCAAAAACACAGATTTCTTTACAATTTAAATTGCTGGAGACACTGTTGTCCTACAAAACAAAACAACATGTTAATAAAATATATTGCACATACTGTACCTTAGGAATGGTATTACAGAAAGATTTTGTGGTTTTAAAACCTTGACTTTTCCAAACTGCGGTATACCTTGAAAACGGTTATCGTCCCATAGTTAGAGCACTTCCTATGACACTATTGGCTCTGACAGATTGAACCTAATTAAAATGTATCACACCCATGGGTTATTAAACAGTAACTCAATCTCTTGATTGACACAACTTGTCTTTTTTCCTTCAATTTCTCTCTGTATTCTTTGTCTGCTCATTCAGATAGTGAAAATCGATCAACGTCCTTGTACTTCAAGATAAAACACCGTAGCAAATGCTTGGTTATCAGGGGAATATTTCATTGCATACTTAAAACAAAGCTTTTATGACTCTGCATATATCAGACCCACTTAGGTTGCAGCCAATAACCTAACCGCTGCTCTCATCTAACACCTCATTTAATTCAGGGTATGTAATGAGCTCTTTTGTATTCTGCCTTTTTAAAGTCTTATCTCTCCCCTGAGAGTCTCATCCTGAGTGTTTATTATCTCTAATCTAGACCCTTGTTTCCTGGATTTATGTTTGTGTACATTCTGAGTATGATTTGGAATTAGTCTCATTACTCATTTTGTTTTGCTTTTCATCTTAAATGTGGGCTTGTGATTATCCAACAAACATGGAACCTACGCTCTGTTTAACTTTGCCTTGCATGAGTTTAGATGCCCTCCCTTAGTTAGTTTTACTTCTTTTCCTGTTTGTCATCTAAATTTTCTACTCCTAAATTGGAAGTGGCTTAATTAGCACTGCAGAGACAACAAGTCGTTGAGGCGTTCCCTGACGATTAACTTGAAGTGACAGTGTGTGCTTGTGTGTGCTGTTCTGTGTTTAAAGGAGATGTCAGACCCAAAGAGACATGGCAAGAGGTGCAACATTGAGCGAGAACAGAGGAAGATAACACAAAGTGAAAGAAAGTAATACACTGTCTGCTGGATTGAAGAGTTATTTATCAATATGATAAGTACTACTTAAACTGTTTGAAGAGGAGTTACTGAGAGAATGTTTTAGGAGATTGGAGAGAGACTGTACTGTAGTTTCAGAGATATAGTGTAGTCTATGAAACAAAATAGACTGAAGTGTAGGTAAAGAATATAAGAATAAATGTTAAGGGGGGTGGGGGCGACACAGTGGCGCAGTGGGTAGCGCTGTTGCCTCACAGCAAGAAGGTTGCTGGTTTGAGCCCCGGCTGGCTCAGTTGACATTTCTGTGTGGAGTTTGCATGTTCCCTCCGTGTTTGCGTGGGTTTCCTCCGGGTGCTCCGGTGCTCACAGTCCAAACACATGCACTAGGTGAATTGAATAAGCTAATAAGGGCATCCGCTGCGTAAAACATGCTGGATAAGTTGGTGGTTCATTCCGCTGTGGCGACCCCTGATTAATAAAGGAGCTAAGCCGAAAAGAAAATGAATAAATGTTATAGGGGAAGTGCTATCATTATTTACTCACCTTTATGCATGGTGAAGGCCCAGGCATGCTTCTTGGTATGTATTTGTGAATGAATGAATGAATATTTATTTTCGTTGTTCATGGCACAATAAAAGCTTCCAAAGAATTCTGAACTCTGGACTAGTTTGACACAAGTGCAGAAACCCAAATGTGGACTTATTCAGTTTACACATTTACATTCACCTCACACCTGTGCTGTTGTACTGTCCACACAAACAGAGGGATTGACCTGCATACGGAGACATCCAAAGACACCTGATGACAAAAGAAAAAACTGAAAGAAAACTGAATTATAAGCACAGTGCACAGACTGTATACTTTATACATTAGGCCTCATAAAACATAGGGATTAGGTACTCAAATCAAGTTAAAAGTACTTAATTTTGCAAGAATTGTTTTTATTTTACTACCAACATTTATCATACGCTGATGACTACTAATAATTGATGACAATTCACGTGTAAAAGTAGAGTAAAAATAACATAAAGCCTATAGTATATTACAAAAATGGTAAAACTAAAGGTTTGTGTCTACAATTTAAACTCTCTTCTCTTAAATATTTATGAAATTTAGTGGAGTAAAATGTGCAATATTTTGTTTTGGAATCTAAGGCTACATTTACACAGCTGCAAATGTGGCCCAAATCTGATTTTTTTGCCTACATGTGATTCATATCTGTCTTTTTCTTGACAGTGTGAACAGCCAAAACCGCTTAGTATCTGATCTTTTCGATTCAGATTTGTGCCACTTTCATATACAGTAGTATTAAATCAGACACAGATCTGATGTTTTGCAATGCGACCGCAGTGTGAACAGTTATGTGGGATTTCATGTGACTTTTACATAATCTTTGAGTGACTTGCGTCATCCTTCTGTGCTGCAAACTCCTCAGCAGCATAGTAGAATGGCACACAGGGCAATTACTTGACCACAGAAACTTGGTTGTTCATTTCGAAAAATAAATTTAATGAAAAACTGGTGCTTGTTACCCATTCATTAACTTAAAAAAAGCAATTATGTTCAGTTAGATTTAACATAAAAAATATTTTCATAAAACTTGGATTTATAAAATGTATAAAACACAAAGGCCTACACAAAGTAGCTATATTTCACTTAAATAATTAAAACATTAACAGAACCAAATATAAAAGACTAGGATATAAAAATGATAAGAATATGAAAATGAACCGACTCCACCTTCAGTCTGCGGCTGCTTATTAATCTTCAATGAGGTCACTACACCAGTGGTCAGAAAGATGTGCACCACACTTGTCTTAAATCACAAATGATCAGTGTTTGTAATCACAAGAGACTTATTTTAAGTTTTATATGCCAAAATACACATTAGCAGTAGCAGATCAACTGTTTACATTTTATAAAATACACCATGGTTGTCTGTGAAAAGGGCAATAATCATATTAAGCATAATCTGACATGCTTACTTCATACAGTACACACATTGTGTGCATAATTAGACATTTTGTGCTGTCCGTAACTGTACTTTTGTGCATGTGGGTCAGTTTTTTAGGACCATGATCTGTTCACACTGGAAATCTGATATTAGCCACATTTATAACAACAGTGTGAACAGCTATGCAAAAAATCTGATCTGAGAAAAATATCTGATTTGAGCACTACGCCTTGCAGTGGGAATGTATCCTAAGTAACTGTATGTTATTTGCATCCTGCCTGTTTACATGAAACAAACCAATAGCTTGTCCATTCATTTTCCAAACTGATTGTTCTTTGTTTGATAAATATGTTTTTGGAAGGCCACTGTCCTGCAGTGTTTAGCTCCAATTCTAATTAAACACACAATCAGGTAGTCTTTTCTACTAGAAAGTGTGTTAGAACTACAATCTGCAGGTCAATGACCATTCAGAAGCAGGATTTTACACCCCCTGGTATTTCCTTGACGCCTCACCATGTTTAACATCAACACCAAAGGCCATTGGTTGTTGCTTATCTCATAAATAAACAGAGCGTTAAGTGTAAATATACAGACACGTGAATAAGACATAAGCTGTGGTGTGAGACAAAACAGAAAGAAGACACATGGAGACATGCAGGAAAACAGCTGCTACTGCCAAACATTGGTTCCATGAGCTGGCATGTTTTAAGATGTTGACAGCTGGCATACCATTCTATAGACCCCAGCCAGTCGCACAGTCACCTTCAACTTCTGAAAAGTGCCAGCAGTCCTTTGTGGCACATATGGGTAATGAGCTTTAGTTGGAAGTAAGGTGGCAACGGTGACATGCAAGAACAGGAGAAAGAGTAAAGTGAGGAGGTTAAAACAGAGGAGAGATGATAGATGGCAAATGAGGGGGTGAAAAAGTAATTTTTCACATGAAAAGATGGAAAGTTTAATGAAGAAGAGGGAGGAGGCTATGCTGTGCCCCTGTCAAGGCCAGTTCACCTCTTTCTCTTTGTTACTCTTGCTGTGGGTTTGGAACCAGAAAGATTGTTCAGTTTCCACATAGAGATAAAGAGGGAGTCTGTCAGCAATTTTATGTGTGTAAGAGAGATGTTGATTATGTAGTTATCAAACCTGTTAGAGCTTTCACAGGTTTAATTTCACAGTTCTGATAAAAACAAGTTAATAAGAGGATGAGAACTTTGGTTACAAAAGGATATACCGGAGCAAAGAGTTACATTTTATGGTGAAACAGGGCTCGGAAATACTCAATTTATTCATTTTCCTTCTGCGAAGTCTCTATTTCAGAGGTCACCACAATGGAATGAACCGCCAACTATTCCAGCATATGTTTTACGCAGCAGATACCCTTCCAACTGCAACCCAGTTTTGAGAAATACCCATACACACTCATTCATACACATACACTACGGCCAATTTAGTTCATCAATTCCTCTATAGTGCATATTTTTAGACTGTGGGGGAAACCGAAGCACCCGGAGGAAACCCACGCAAACATAGAGAGAAAATGCAAACTCCACACAGAAATGCCAGAGTCTAAAGTGTAGATATTATGTGTCTATTTAATTAATTTATTCAATCATTCATTTTCCTTCGGCTTAGTCCCTTATTTATCAGGTGTCGCCACAGTGGAATGAACCGGCAACTATTCCGGCATATGTTTTACGCAGCGGATGCCCTTCCAGCCACAAACCAGTACTGAGAAACATGACTATTTAATAGTGAGCTGTATGCTTCTTAGTAAATTGGAGTATTTTAGATTCTAAAGTTCTATAGTTTTCTTTAAGTGTTGTCTTTCTGTGTCTTTTAAATAACTAAAGACTTATTTTATTTATAACTCTTTGTTTGGAAATTGATGAGATTGTGTGGGTGGATCATTATTGTAATTTGTTTAACAGTTGAATTTTTGCCACACCCTCTAATTGATAGTTTTCAATCACATGACCTATGCGGAGATCTGGCAGGCAAAAAAAAAAGCGCTGCAATGGCGGCTACACTGGGAACTCCATAGAAACATGGAATGAACTGGTCATATTTCAATTTGTTTCAAGCTATAAATATTTGTATTACATACCAATAGAACAAAACAGACATATGATTATAAACAGTACATACCACAACGATTTAGTCATTGGTGATGGCATTATAGTGTGAAAGTGTCTGCTTTTATAGTTGGTGTCAGTTGGTTTGCTTAGTTATTTGTTCACTTTTGCTATGTGTACTTTGACTTTGCAATTCAATTTATACTTCAATTGCACTTAGCCTGCAAATATGTTATGGGACAGCAGTGGTGGAAAGAGTACTGAAAAATCATACTCAAGTAAAAGTACCATTATTTGCCTGAAAATGTAGTGCAAGAAGAGTAAAAGTATCTGTTGTAAATATTACTCAAAGTTTGAGTAAAAAGTAGCCCTTTCAAAAGTACTTAAGAGTAGTGAATAGTGAGTATTACACTTTAAAAAGCTGATGCATTTACATGTAATTTGTGAATGTGTGAAAACGTAACATTCTGTAGTGCATCTAAGACGTCGTAAGACGTTACTGTTAGGTTAAATTTAGGTTGTGATGTCAGGTGACCAAAATTCAAGGTCTAGCCAGCATCTAAGGACAATGTTATTTTGATGTCCAATGACAACGTCAAATGACGTTGATATTTGGTTGATTTTAGGTTGTTAGAAAATGACCAAAATCCAACATTGAGCCAATATTTTAAACCAACGTCATATTGATGTCAAATACTGACATTTATTCATCAGGTATGGCAACCAAAATCCAACGCCTGATAGACGTCATAGTGGTAACGTCCACACAATGTCAAGCTGTAACGTCATTAGATGTTGATATTTGGTTGGTTTTAGGTTGGAGTTCTGACGTCAACCTGATTTTCATTTTCAAAAAAAATGTCAATCTGACGTCATGTCAATGTCTTGTGCTTGCTGGGTGTTTATGGCCATTTCGGACATCATACAGTAAACATCTACCATCTTCTCTCAGTGACGTGCATCTAAATTGATTTCCCAAACAAAAAAAATCTAATGCAAAAAAACCCTTCGGTCGACAACCAAACTCGGACACAGTAATTGAATAGATTTATTATAGAAAAATAGAAGTTTTAAATGAGCATCTTTTCAGGGTGGCCACAGGCCAAAATAACAAACAAAAGAATCTACAAAGTAAATTAATTAAATTACCTATAAATATTTACAGAAAAATACAGGAAGCTTACCTTTCTCCCTAAACATAAACACAGTCAAAAGTAATCAAATCAATCTGTGTCAAAAATCTGTGTCAAAAACTCTCAAAAAGATGCACACATGAACAGTTGTACAAGATTAAAGGTTGGTCGTCAGCCGAAGGGGTAGGGAAAATCCAGGAGCTCCACTCCCAGCAACCTTCGCACCACAAATGAGCTCCCCGAACCCTGCCGGAAGTTCCTTTGTATAGGCCTCCGCGACCAGCAGCCAATCAGAGCATGGATCACGTTAGAATGGGAGAATATGGAATAACAGAAAACAACATAAGAAGGCTTTACAAGGAAAAAGACACATGCAATGCACAACAAAAAATAAATAAATAAACTGTAGTCATAACAACAGGGTCATTGCGTGTAAAGATTTTGGACATCTTCTTGGACACTTTTAATGCTTGCAAACAGTTTGCTGCAATTGTAAAGCACACACATCTTGAGGTAATTCATTATGATGCGATTTAGATTCTATGTGCGATTAGATTGGACGGGAATCACAGGACTGATTTTTTTTAATCCCCATAGACAAGAAAAAATGGTAACACTTTATAATAACTACACACTATGAACCATTTATTAAGCATTAGCAAATAGTGAATTCATTATCTGTTAAGTATTAACTCATTAATTAAGTATTAACTACATTAATAACCGTTAGTAAGCAGTTTATAACTGCAGCTACAAATGCTGTATTCTTGACTTACAACCACATTTATAATGTGCTTAATAACTGTACTTTCATACTTTGTTAAATATTTATTTTTCATTACTAAATTGGTTGTTTTTTAAGATCATTCAGAATGAGTTAGTAAATGATTAATAAACTATTAAAATTAACATTTATAATTCTTATTATTCAGGCATATACGAATAGTTCATCTGTATGTTATTAAATGCTTTATTAACTCAACTTCATCCAGTTTTGTGACCTAATCTAAAGTGAGGATTATTTATGCTTTATAAATCCCTTATAAATGACATTTAAAGGCTCAGTTATATTCTAAACAGGAAAAAAGAACATAAACGACTTTATTCATTTCTATTCGTTTGAAGATACAAAAATGAAACTGTATCAAATAAAAATAAATATTTGCAACTTTATCTAAAATAAAATCACTGTACAGTTTAAACATTGCATCTTATTAGATTGTTAAATTACTATTTTGTTATAAATAGTATAATTTTGTTATATTTGTGGTATCCAATTTTATGTCATATTTTGACACTTCTGTTTTACAGCAATTTTTAGATAAGATTGCAAAGATTATTGTTCATTTGATACTGAGCCTTTAATTGTCATTTATAAGGGATTTATAAAGCATAAATAGTCCTCACTAGATTTAACATACATAGTACATTTAACATACATAGTAACCATTACTATACTCCTGAATAATAAGATATATAAACATTGATTTCAATAGTTTATTAATCAACTCATTCTGAATTATCTTAAAAACCACCAACTACTCTTAAATACAAATGGTTTGTAAATAATGCAGTACTTAGTTTAGCAATAAAAAATAAATCTTTAACAAAGTATGAAAGTACAATTATTAAGCACATTATAAATGTGGTTATAAGTCAATAATAGAGCATTTGTAGCTTACTAGCGCTTATTAATGTAGAGCTAATGCTTAACAGATAATGAATTCACTATTTGCTAATGCTTAGTAAATGATTTATAGTGTGTAGTTATTATAAAGTGTTACTGAAAAAAATAAATTAGTGACTGCAGGTTGAAGGAAAGTAGTGGAGTAAAAGTACCTATACTGCAATAAAAATAAACTCAAGGGAATAAAGTAAAAGTACACATATAAAACTACTTAGTAAATTATAATTCCTGAGAAAAACTACTTAATTACAGTAATTTGAGTATTTGTAATTAGTTACTTTACACCACTGTGGGTCAGTGATGCTATCATTTGGCACAAATACAATAATTTCTCTTTTCTGGCTGTTCTTTGTATGAAGATCTTCTTCCATTTTCTTCTATAGAAGCACATCCCAGATGTGTCTCCTCGTCGGTTAGTAAATGCTATATCTTATTGCACAACAATTACCTGGCTGTTTGGAGAGAAGTCACTCAGCCTGTGACTTGATGGTCAGTGGGAGATCATAATGTTTTGTCTGCCAGAGGGACGTTCCCCTAATGGCATGATGTCACTTGAAAAAGTAAGCCTATATATCTACTTCACCTGTGCTGTTGCTGCTTTCATGTTCATGTTTAAGATCTGGACAAACTCAAAGACGTCTGTCTGCCCTACATAGATTAAGAACAGTATAATGTATAATGGGAAATGTATAAAGTACTTTTCCTGACCCATGTCTTTACATCATTTTATATAATGCTCCATGTTTGGTGCAACAAGCAGTTCATCATACATAACCATGGGAAGTTCTCCTAAATACACTTTTTACATTTTCGTTTAGTTTACTAACTAAAAATAGAGAGGGTTGCAGATAAAACCATTAAAGATGTGTTTAAAATAAATAATCATTTTTTAAATTAATTATTATTATATTTAGTAAGTGTTTTAACCGTTTTTAAATAATGTCAGAAAGGCTGCATTATTGCTTGGCTTAGGAAGGTCATTCCAACAGCAAGAAACAGTGAATGAAAATGTGTTCTTGTCATTGACAGCACCACTCACCTTATGACAGTGTATTGAACATGAAGCTACTACAGTGCAGACAGAAATTTGACAGAAGTTCTCTTGAGCTCTTAGAAGACCCATTGTGCTGCTGTGCTCTCAATCATTTGTAGAGGTTTGATAACACATGATAGACATCCTGCCGAAAGAGCACTGAAATAATCTAGCTGAGAAAGGATAAGGACCTGGACTAGAAGTTGTGCTCTGTGTTTCCAGACCTGCATGATTGAGCTGTCTTTGCTGTGTGGTCTCTGAAGGTCAGCTAGTCACCAAAGATAAATCCAAGATATATGAGCTAACTTGACAAGACAACGTTGATGTGGTTCTGTAGCAAACTGCTTGACTCCATCAATCAGATTGTAACAGCCTTAATTGACCTTTCTCCTTTGAAGGCCATGTTGGTCTTCTTTTCAATCTTGTTCAGAAAATTGGGCCTTTTCCCACTCATCTCCATGAGTTCACTCATTCTTTCATAACCAAACTGAAGCAGTTTCAATATATAACATTATCTATGTTAAGCTGCTTTGACACAATCTAAATTGTAAAAAACTCTATAGAAATAAAGATGAATTGCATTGAATTGAATTGAACTTAGTAGACTGATGCTCATCTGCTTGTGTGTAACTTTCATCTCTGTTTAGGTCACTATGCTAGCCTGATTTTCTAGCTCCTGTTGCTAAACACAAATGTCCTGAAACATCTCTTTTCTTGTGTGTCAGTATACACCCGTAGTGTACACCTTTTATTCTGTTTCCTGAGGAATGGAAAATAAATTCAAAACATTGCTACTCTTCACTACTTCCTATATTAGTGCGCACCCATTATAGCATCACTCTAATAGCATCTAACATCAAGTTTCAATGCATATCCTCTTACTTTAGGACCTAGATTAAAGTAGATGTTTGTTTGTTTGTTTGTTTGTTTTTGTAATCAGTCAATAGCTTATTAAATGCATGCTGTTTATACAGATTTGTTCAAATAAATTAATTAATAATAAAATAAGACATTTAAAGAGTTCAGATGCAAAAACCTCTAAGTGCCATCTGAAATTTTCTTCAAAAATTAGCAATTTTCTCAAGCTCCTATGTGTTGATTCAGAAATGTCACTTTTATGGCAAATAATAGGTTAATTTCATCGCTTTTAGCATGGAATAATTGAACATAATAAGAGGCTAGGAAAAATGCTCGTTCTAGAAGAAAATTTCAGATGGCACTTAGAGGTTTTTGCATCTGAACTATTTAAATGTCTTATTTTATTATTATATTTTACATTTATTTTAATGCCGCAAATGAATTTTAGCATCTCAAACTCAACTTTAAAATGGAGCATTTGTGCAATCAATATTTAAATAATATTGGCTTAAAGCCTACATTTTACAATGTCATTAATTTATTTAAAAGGTAACTGGGCTATTGATTTGATTTCTTGAAATATACATTTTAAAATTATAAAAAGTATAACAATATTATTTATGACTGAATTTCATGTTTAATTATATCATCCAGTATTTGCTGTCTTTCTTGTGAACAAATTTAAGCATCTAGCAAAAGCAGTCCTTTTGTGTGCTCGTGTCTGCATGCACTTTAATGTTTTCCAAGGCACTTATTATATAGGCAGAAAGTTTTTATTGCCATGTGAAGGTTATATAAATTAGCAGGTTGGGGTTTTCTGTTCTAAGAATAAAATAGAAACAGCATGAATGGGTCTAGAACTGAGGATCACCATATGTTTCATCATATAATAATGCACATTAAAGGACTTCCATAAGTCCATAAAATATTTCGATTTTCACATTTTACTTTATTCAGTAAAGCAGTCAAATCAATTAACATTTACGAATTTCCTCAGAATAATTAATAAAAGCAAAATCAATTATAACAAAGACTATAAAGAGAAATGGTATAAGATTTTGGCCCAATCCTAATTATATTTTTGTACCCCTAACCCTTCCCCTTTTTTTTAAAGCATGATGGTAAAACACAAACGCCATTATGAATGTATTAAACATATGCTTGTTTGTTGTAAAAATTCATAAATATGACAAAATACTAATTTGTGCATCTTCTTACTTCCATGTGCAGCCGTGTTGCCGTTGTAGATAGTGTATTCTGGGAAATTTTCTTACCCCTTGGTTACGAGTGTGGTCCTGAAAAATCTCCATTTCAAGGGGTATCTAGCCCTTCCCCTTAGCCCTACGCCTTCAGGCTAAAGAAAATTGGTACACCCCTACCCCTTCACATGAACGCACAAAATGATGGGTAGGGGAAGGGGAAGGGCTAAGGGGTAGAATTGGGATTGGGCCTTAATTTGAATTTTATTTAAATTTAATAATATAAATAAATGATTCATATATTTTATTTTCAAAAGAACAAATCTGTTGTAGTGACAAATCAACCTATTCAATCCATTCATTCAAAAATGCTGATTCATTCTTAATCAAAACACTGCTGTGATTTTGCTCGGATCTGCTCTCAATTAAGGCCAATTCACACTGCACAGACAAATGCCAACTAACATCAACAAACAAGTTGGTCATTGTTAAAAAAATGACTGTCAGATTCACACTGTCATGAACAATAATTCATTCATTCATTCATTCATTTTCTTTTCGGCTTAGTCCCTTTATTAATCTGGGGTCGCCAACTGAACCGCCAACTGAACCGCCAACTTATTCAGCATATGTTTTACGCAGCTCATGCCGTTCCAGCTGCAACCCATCTCTGGGAAACATCCATATACACTCATACACTAGCCTACCCAATTCACCTGTACCGCATGTCTTTGGACTGTGGGGTAAACCGGAGCACCCGGAAGAAACCCATGCAAACACGGGGAGAACATGCAAACTCCACACAGAAACACCAACTGACCCAGCCGAGGCTCGAACCAGCAACCTTCTTGCTGCGAGGCGACAGCACTACCTACTGCGCCACCGCGTCACCCCATAAACAATAATTATTAATTAACTAATTAAATGATCCTTCTCAAGGCTAAAAAGACATTTACGTAAAGCCTGTCTTGTTCCTGGATAGATTGTCATCTGTCTGTTGCCATTTGTTAAAAAAAATCATATAACACTGCTCAGATGGTCCACTATCCAACAAACTGAGAACATATTCAGCTGGCTGAAAACAAAGTCTGACCAATGGAAACAGAAACTGACAGTGGAAACACACTGATCCAACACATTCAGACAGACTTGCTTGTTGCATTGTTCAGTGTGGTGTGAAATGGCCTTTCTATAACATCTGACAATATTGTCTTTACAATATTAGAAACTTAAGCCAACTTCTTGACAACAAATTCTTGATGAACTAGCCATGACAGTGTCAATGCCATTATATCTCATTCTTTTTCTATTTTTTCTATTCATTTTTTATTTTAAATGAGCACAATCACATTTTTATATATCATAATTGGCAGAGAGAAAATCTTTCCAGTGCGCATTTGTGTCAAACACTTACAATTTGAGTGTACTTTAAAAGTCTGTGTGAAAAAAAGTATACTTTGGCCTTTACATGTACTGTACAACATACAAATTATTATGTTTGATTTTTCAGGTTATATATCTGATATATAATACATTATATATGTATTCAGGCAAACAATCTGATAGGCAAGTTGTGAATCACACCTCTCTCTGTGTCATAAGCTGAAGTGCTAATTCTACAATGTTCAGAAACACCGTCTGGGACACCCATAAGCTGTTTGTCATTGTACTATAATCAGAAAGCTGTCGTCCAAGGAGTGCCAAATAGAAAACAACACGTGCATGACAGCAGAAAACAGACTTTAATGAAGTTTAAATTATGACAGAATGCTACCTTCTTAATCCTACACGCCTGACCTTATTTGATCAATAACTCCACCCAAGATGTGTCAGCATTCATCACGAGGGAGCAGCGAGTATGTGTGTGCACTGCCCCGAGCAGCTCTGCCCTGGTTTCAGTGTCTGCTGTGTGTGTGTGTTTAGAGTGGGGAGCAGGTGGTGAAATTTGGAGAACATGACTGACTCATAAATGATGAATATCTCAGTCCCACTGCCGTGCCTGGATGCATTACGTCTATGATATATAAAGCTCCACGACCTCATGCCTCTCTCTCTTGCACACACAATGTGTTTTGCTGAACAAACAGATGCTTAAGATGCTAGGGTGCTTCCAGGACAATGATCTAAACCCATTTGTTCTTAAGTACATATAGACAAACCCATTTCAGAGGGATTTAAAGCATTATTTGAAGACTTTGTTACTACTATTAATAAAATAGTAATAAAATGAACATTTATAAATCACTGGCAAAAAGTGGCACAAGCTGGGATGCAAATCATCACACACATTTAAAATTGAGCTCAAATGAAACTTGAAAGACTGGTCTACTAAATAGATTCAGCTTTTTTTTAGATTGACAGCCTGAAGTTGAAGTGGTTATGAGAGGATGCGATTAAATCACTCTTCTCTAATTAAACAATCATTTCAATGCACGCTCACCCCCTATGGTGGAAATGTAGATTGCATTACCATGTAATATTCATTGCAGAACTGTTTTTGATTTGATGCCTCATGGATTACATGAAAGGAATTACTTCCATTTGATTTTATTTTTAGTGCCATGACCTGTGTATTTGTCTGATGGTTAAGTATGTTGGAATGCTTATCGCTATATAATCTAAAATTATACTGCTTTAACTTGTATTGTATCCAAACGTAATATCATTTGATACTCTCATATGTACTGTATGTACTGCTGCACATCATAATAATAAGAGATTAGACTGTAATTCAGAGTTTGTATTTTGGCATGGCTGGAAATAGTGCCTGCATTTTATGGTATGATCTTAGTCCAAGAATTACTGTATTAATTCATGAAATCAAGTGCTTATTTAGACCACTTATTTTTGATCCTTTTAATTTTTGTGACCAGTTTATTGTGCAATTGTTACCTAGATTTAGCCTTTATCATTCATTCATTCATTTTCTTTTCGGCTTAGTCCCTTTATTAATCTGGGGGTTGCCACAGCGGAATGAACCGGCAACTTATCCAGCACATGTTTTACGCAGCGGATGCCCTTCCAGCTGCAACCCATCACTGGGAAACACTCATACTCTCTCATTCACACTCATACACTACGGACAATTTAGCTTGCCTAATTCACGTGTGCCGCATGTCTTTGGACTGTGGGGGAAACCGGAGCACCCGGAGGAAACCCACGCAAACGCGGCGAGAACATGCAAACTCCACACAGAAACGGCAACTGACCCAGCCGAGACTCGAACCAACGACCTTCTTGCTGTGAGGCGATAGCACTGCCTACTGCGTCACCGCGTCGCCTGATTTAGCCTTTAAATAGTGCTATTTTAATACATGTTTATAGTATTATTTTGTTACATTATTATTTTTATTATTATTATAATCATTATATATTTTTTTCCAATAACAATGAAAACAACAACAGCAACAGAAGTAATAATAATAATACAACAACAATAATAAAAATAACCTTACACAGTGCTATTTTAATATGTTAATATTGTTCAAATGTTTGTTTAGTTAAAACAGGCGTGCCAAAACTCGGTCCTGGAGGGCCGGTGTCCTGCAAACTTTAGTTTACACCCCAATCAGACACACCTGGGCTAGCTAATCAAGCTCTTACTAGGCTTCCTAGAAATATCCTTGCAGGTGTGTTGAGGCAAGTTGGAGCTAAAATCTGCACGACACCAGACCTCCAGGACTGAGTTTGGGCACCCCTGAGTTAAAACATTGACTATATCAATCAATTAATCATTCATTATTATTGTGTCATAAAATAGCTTTTGTAAGTTAGCAAATCACTTTATTTGATAAAATTTCAGGATTAGACCAAGATTAGAATGATTACTATATTAATAAACAATGGTATTTTGGTGCTTCAGCTCTATACTGTCTACAGAACATAGTTTTGCTCTTTAGACATTTTTACTCTTCTCTTAGTGGGTCAGCAGTGGTAGACAAACCAAAGCTCATACATGCGCATTCAGCTAGTATAAAAGCTGCATCACAATTGTTTCTCTTATTAATGCCTTTCTAACCATATCTGTCAACTCAATAGTTTGAATGTGACTGCCCTTGCAATTCTTTTTATTCCACATGTAATGGGAAGAACTGTCTTTGTATTCTTTTCTTTAAGCTCTCTATTTGTGGCACTATGTGACTGTAACATAATGATTGTAAATGTCCAGGACTATTATTTGGAAGATTCTCTGGACCCCGGACTGTAACATCTGCCCTCAGCTGTGTCACCCTTAAAGGTGAAGTGTGTAATTTTTTTTGATGTTATAATACTTTGTCCTCTCACAGCCTAATGTGCAGAGACAAGTATAAATAAAATATTTGTTGGCTCATGTCCTGAGGATTAAACATATGGTGGCACTGTGGCCCTGTTTACACTTGGTACTAAAATATACTTTCAGCTATTTGTGGATGTGGATGACGCTAAATAACAGGTGTAAGCAAAATATAGAAAATATTTGGATTTTGTCCACATTTGACCACTTTTGGAGGTTGTAGAAATCCATTCAGACTTCTTCATGGTGTGAATGCATATTGCCACCATTGACACTCTTTACAGGATATATTATAGGAATGACCATTTGGGATTTAAACTTTGCTGTCTATAATATTTTGGACTGGTGTTGAAAAGAAGATGAAATTAAAATGTTTTCTTACCAGTTCTGATGTAGTTTGCAGCTACCAGAGTAGAAACGAAAGCTGCTGCTATCTGTGTGTGTGTGTGTGTGTGTGTGTGTGTGTGTGTGTGTGTGTGTGTGTGTGTGTGTGTGTGTGTGTGTGTGTGTGTGTGTGTGTGTGTGTTTGTGTGTTTGTGTGTTTGTGTGTTATAGGGTCTTCATTGTTGCATGTTGTGCTACAAAATGTGCCACACATTCTCTATATACTGGTCGGGACTGCAGACAGGCCAGTCAAGTACCTATATCCTCTTGCTCCGCAGCCAGGACTTTGTAATGTGTGCAGAATGTGGATTTGCATTGTCTTGTTAAAATATGCATGGGTGTCACTGGAAAAGAAGGCAGCATATTGTGCTCCAAAATCTTTATGTACATTTCAGCACTTATGGTGTCATCACAGAAGTGCAACTTACCTTTGCCAAGGGCACTGACACAACCCCATACCATGACAGACCCTGGCTTTTGGACTTGTTGCTGGTAACAGTCTGAATGATCATTTTCTACTTTGGTCCAGAGCACACAGCGTCCATTTCTCCAAAAAAATAAATGAAATTCATCTGACCACAGTACATGTTTCCACTGTGTAAGGGTCCATCCCAGATGCATTCGGGGCCCAGAGAAGTCGACGATGCTTCTGGACACTGTTAACATAGGGCTTCATTTAGGCACAGTACAGTTTTAACTGGCATTTGTGGATGTAACTACATATTGTGATACTTGCCAAAGGTTCGCCAAAGTAGTCCTGAGCCTATGTGGTGATATCACTTATAGAATGACGATTCTTAATTCAGTGCCACTTGAGGGATTGGAGATCATGGTTGCTTAGCTTAGGATTGGATCCTTGTCCTTTACACACTGAAATTCCTCCAGATTCCTTGAATCTTTTAATTATGTTATTCACTGTTGAAGGTGAAATATATTTCTTTGAGGAACATTGTTTTTAAAAATTGTAATAATTTTCTTATGTATTTGTTGGCAAATTTGATGGATCCTCAGCCCATCTTTGCTCCTAAAGGACTAGACCTTTCTTGGATGCTGCTTTTGTACCAAATCATAATTACAGTCACCTGTTGGCATCGCCTGTTTCAATCACAATATTATTTAACCAATTTAAATTTACCTGATTACTAGCGCTAAATTGCTCCTGTCCCATTTTTTTGATAGTATTGCAGGTCTGAATGACAGAAAAGGATGTAAATTTACAAATGAAATTAAGCTGACCAGACAAAACATGAAAAATGTGAACACATTGCATGGCAATGACGATGCAGACAAGTCAAAGTAAATTGGGAAATTTCACTACTTTTTTTTATTTGCGTTTTCCATACTGTCCCAACTTTTTCTGATTTGGGGATGTACAAAAATATACAAACACTCAAAAGAATGATGCTTGCAATATGCTGAAGCTATTTATTTAAAATTAGAGAAAACAACACAATTCTTGAGGGTGTTTTGGGTCAACTTAATTGTTTTATGTTTAATCCATTTAAATTTGTAAAAACTAAAAAGTTAACTTAATTCCTTTATGTTATCCCAACTCAAATTGATTGTGTGGAACTTAGCATTTTTTACAGTGTATACAAAAAACACAAAAACACTTACATCCAATTTTGTCTTTCACAAAATGAAATTAGTGTTTGACTACAAATTACATTTTTGAATTATTCTCTCATCCACTGCCTGTGCATTTCTTTGATGAAACAGAAGACACAGAATTTATTATTTTATTTTATTTTATTTTATTTTATTTTATTTTATTTTATTTTATTTTATTTTATTTTATTTTATTTTATTTTATTTTATTTTATTTTATTTTATTATGCAAAACAACCAACACAGGCTCATTCTGAAAACGTAGTCCCGTGGACATTTCTGGAGACTGCGAATTATGTAGCCGGAGGTTCGTACAGCTGTGTTTCATTTTTTAAGTGAACGCTACGGGGCGGTATGACGTTGTTCTTTTTGCCGCTTACCGGCTGATTGCTTACCTCCGTGTGGAGGTCTTTCCCGCCGCAACTAGTTTGTCCCATTAGCTCGTCGTGTAATTTTGTTAAATTTTGTCAACATCAAGTTGACCATGATGACGGCGACCGGGTTCGAGTCCGGGAAAGAGTGGTTCCAGAAATTAGGTAAAACAAAAACAGAACGTGGTAAAACCCGAAAATGTGGTAAAAATCAGCCGCGAGCTTTTCTTTTTCAGGACGGCTTTTGTAAACCGTTGGTTGGGTTTAGGGAAGTATGTGGGTGGGCGGGTCAATCTGTAAAATTGATTGGGTTTAGGGAAGGAGGAGGGTGGGTCAGTCGATTGGCCGGTTGATCAGTCAGTCATTCAGTCAGACAGACAGGTCGGTCTCGAAAGCGGCCTCTGGTGGGTTTACGTGAGAACAGCGCGGGTGCGAACGGCACTCGCGAGAGACATTTGAGATACGAAAAAGCACACGCAGTGGCCTCTCGCACATTCACGAAAACAAAAAGTGCAAAAATACTTACCTCCTTGGACGTATTTCGGGGTTTCCAGAAATGTCCACGGGACTACGTTTCCAGAATGAGCCTGGGTTGAAAACAACAGACAGGCACACAAATCACTAAAACGCATGTGGCATGATGAAAAAACAATACCCCATACTCCCTTAAATGTTTAATTTATAAAGACATTCCATCTTATTACTTGATACTTAATACTTATGATTTGAGAGTACAGTATGTACATTGTGTGAACATATTCTGCAATATTAGATAAAAAGATCATAGAACGCCTTTTTACATTCACCAACCCAGATGCCCTGCTTCATCTGAACATAGTTTGACAGTGGTTAAAAGTGTACAAAATAGAAAGATTTACATGCCAGGTGTAAACAGGAATGTGTCCCCCTTTTTGCAATTCAATTGACCAAAATGCATCTTAATACCTGCTGTGAACAGGGCTTGTGCCACTTTGAAAACAGTAAATGTGTGAAACGCGAAAATTCTATGTTTAACTTGAGACAATTATGGTCCTCTATCCTAACCAGTGTTAACCTCATAGCTTATATTACCTAAATTATGAAAGTACATCTTTTCATCATTTTTCATGGAGTAGGGTTTTGCATGATGAAACATCGGTGAAAATTATTTGTACCTATGCATTCCTCAATAATAAAACGCTCATAATTTTGATCATTCCAATCATGCAATTATAAGTTAGTGTGTGGTACAGTATTTATCTTTATCATCCTGCCTCTGTTTGTGTGCAAGTTGTGCCTAAACAGCTCAATGTAATGAACATGTCAGTCCTTGTCTCTTATTAATTATCACCAGCCAAAACCTGCTAATCATGATAAGCAAGAGTTACAGGAAGTTAAGTCTGGAATTTTGATTAGACACTAATTATCTGTGTGTGTATGTGTCTCTCCCTGTGATCGTGTGTTGGTGATGATTACTATTTGACGATGTATGCAATGTTTTAGTTCAGTATTGCCAATATTGGCTGTGGTTCTCTATCATTTTAAAATGAAACTTCTCTCAGTTTAATTTAATTCACTAAGGCATTCTTTAGAAATGAAAAACACTCAAGAAAATGAAAGTGAAGTGTTTCAGGACCTGCACTTAGAGAAAGAGCTCATTAATGCTTCAAAATGCAGCAGAGAAAACACTCAATATACCTTTTTAGAACCACTACTATCTGCATAATGAAAATATCCTTCAGATGAGGATTATGTGTGTATATGAAAAACACGGATGTCATGTTACTGTGTGAGCTGTAGGATTGCAATATAGAAAAGTAATTAATGATGTTTTGATGATGTCTTTTGTACAAGATGTTATCTGGTTCAAATAAAAAGGGACACATAATATAACAGATGTAGAAAACAGGCAGAAACTTCCAACTTAATAGTTTTTAGCATAAATTGCTCACTAAAAATAGGCAAACAATAAGAGACGAGAAGCCCAACAACAAAAGAAGAGATAAATAAATTAACTACACAAACTGGGACTCACTGCTTCCTAAACTAAACTGAACTAAACTAAACTAAACTAAACTAATTTAAACTAAAATAAAACTAAACTAAACTCATTTAAACTAAACTAAACTCATTTAAACTAAACTAAACTAATTTAAACTAAAATAAAACTAATCTAAACTAATTCAAACTAAACTAAACTAATTTAAACTAAAATCATTTAAACTAAATTAAACTAAAGTAATTTAAACTAAAATAAAACTAAACTAAACTCATTTAAACTAAACTAAATTAATTTAAACTAAACTAAACTCATTTAAACTAAAATTATTAAACTAAACTAAACTAATTTAAACTAAACTAAATTAAACTAAACTAAATTTAAACTAAACTAACTTAAAATGAACTAATCTAAACTCATTTAAACTAAACTAATTTTAACTAAACTAATTTTAACTAAACTAATCTAATTTAAGCTAAACTAATCTAATTTAAACTAAACTAATTTAATTTAAACTAAACTAATCTAATCTAATTTAAACTAAACTAATCTAATTTAAACTAAACTAAAATAAACTAAACTAATTTAATCTAAAATAAATTAATCTAATTTAAACTAAACTAAACTAATTTAAACTAAACTAAACTATTTTAAACTAAACTAACCTAATTTAAACTAAACTAATCTAATTTAAACTAAACTAATCTAATTTAAACTAAACTAAAATAAACTAAACTAATTTAAACTAAAATAAATTAATCTAATTTAAACTAAACTAAACTAATTTAAACTAAACTAAACTAAACTAAACTAATTTAATTTAAACTAAACTAATCTAATTTAAACTAAACTAATCTAATTTAATCTAAACTAATGTAATTTAAACTAAAGTAAACTAAACTAATCTAATTTAAACTAAACTATACTAATCTAATCTAAACTAAACTAAACTAAACTAAACTAAACTAAACTAATGCAATTTAAACTAAACTAAACTAAACTGGGGTGCGTTTTCTAAACAACGACGTAACTCGCGGCTGAACTATCATAGTGCGATGCATCGTTTGGCAAAAGAACGATGTAGTGACAAGTGTTTCCCAAAACCCGTAGTTTCTCTGTCCCAGATCCATCGCTTGAACCACGTTAGTTATAACGTAAAACGCCCATAATGATGCTCTAAACAGGGTGGAGTAACTTCTTTAGAGAACAACCCCATCATTTCTTTGTGCAAATTATATTGTTTTACACAAACACGCATTTAAAATAAAATCCAATATTAGTTTTGGTAAAGACATGCACTCGTTTTCCATATTAATTAAAATATATGTAAATGGCACATATATAGGGCCAATGTTTGCTTTACTAATATTATTAAGAAGTTGAACATTATTCTATTCTAAAACATAAAATCATTTACAAAAGCTAACACTATTCTAATATCATATATAAATCATATAAATAAATAAATAAATAATGAGGCAATTTATTATAAATATATTTACTTTAATAATAATAATAATAATAATAATAATAATAATAATAATAATAATAATAATAATAATATTAATGATGATGATGATGATTATTATTATTATTATTATTATTATTATTCAGGATATTGTTTATTTATTTTAAAAAAAATACAATTTGACACATGCAAACCACAGCAGAAAGTTCTAACCAGCAGGCCTACTGTATGTCATATACAGGCCTATGTCATATACAGCAGAGAAACTTAATAAATAACCCACTATAAAATAAAAGAATTAACGTATGCTATGTTTTTTTATTTTCACAAGCTTTGGAGACATAACATAATTTCCGCTTTTAAATATACCTATAGCTTTCGCCATGAGGCTGTGTTCAAAATGATCTCAATGTTTTCAAAGTGCACTGCGAAGGGAGCACAATTGTAAACATGAAGATCGCTAAAACTGAACTGTAAAAATACTTTGAAAGCAAATTACACCTAAGATAGATTAACTTAATGCTTTTTTATTTTTAATAATTCCAACTTTGAATGTTAGAATGTTCTAAATGAATAGGGCATAGGGGGGGAGAAGTGGGAATAGAACACAGCCAGGAACTATGCTTCTAACTACAGCTCCAGAGGTGTTGTTTCAAGTGCTTAAGTTTGCGACGCAGTTTGCGAATATTCGTTGGAGCGATGGATTTGGGAAACAGCAAATCAACGAACTATGTTTGTAACGACGGAACTTGCGACTTTAGTTGGCTAACGATGGTTTTGGGAAACGCACCCCTGGGCGTACTCAAGATGTGTATATAGAGGTAGAGGTTTATACAATACAACTTGTCTCAAATAATCTGCACAGTATCAACAACAGTGGGAATGAATTTTAAAAATAATTCAGGGGTGACACATGGCTCAATATTTAGCACTGTTGCCTCACAGCAAGAAGGTCGCTGGTTCGAGTCTCAGCTGGGTCAGTTAGCGTTTCTGTGTGGAGTTTGCAAGTTCTCCCCGTGTTTGCACAGGTTTCCTCCGGGTGCTCCGGTTTCCCCCACAGTCCAAAGACATGCGCTATAGGGGAATTGAATAAGCTAATTGGCCATAGTGTATGAGTGTATAGATGTTTCCCTGTACAGGGTTGCAGCTGGAAGGGCATCCGCTGTGTAAAACAAATGCTGGATAAGTTGGTAGTTAATTCCACTCTGGCGACCCCTGATGAATAAAGGGACTAAGCTGAAGGAAAATGAATGAATGAATGAATGAATGAATGAATGAATGAATGAATGAATGAATG
>LR812525.1:63495202-63580202 GCA_903798195.1 Danio kyathit
CATATGCTGACTGGATTTGTCTAAATCAAGCTGTGTGTTTTCCAATTTTACAAGGAATAGTATCATTTTCTTGGTCATTTCTGAGACTCATTTGAGTTATTTTCTCATTTTATAAAACATTACAAGTTTAGCTCAACAATGAAGTTGAAAATATTACTCGGTCCCACTTTATATTGTGTCGCTTATATCTATGAACGTAACTAGATGTGTAAGTAGTATGTAACTACAGGTTATGCACACACTAATACACAGTATTTACTTGTGTAATACTGGTAACTACACACATAACAACCCACTGAATAGTATGTGTAAGATCAAATGTGTAACAGGACATTGGTAACAACACTAAGAAAGTACACATCTGTAACAAGAATTACATAAGTGCACTGTATAACAACAATGTGTACTTGCAGGTGTTTTCCCACTTCCACACCTGTTTGCATACCATGTACCTTTAAACATTGTATTAGAATAAGAATGGCAGAACTAACGCTGCATTAGAAGGTTTTACTTTGTGATGCCAGTATAATGACATGGTAAATCCTCAGAAACTGTCCACTCAATATAAAGTGTAAAATGGTCACAAATCACTGTGTAATATATAACACCTATGCATTTGTGCAACTGTTTAACAACGACAAACTTCTGCCAAAAAAGTGTAAGTGTAGAATCACATCAGTAATTCACATTAAAGGGGTACTTTACCAAAGATTGTGTTATTAATGTCCTGTTACACATTTGAACTTACATACTATTTAGTGTGTTGTTACATGTGTGTAGTTACACCAGTAATACACATGTAAATTCTATGTACCAGTTTGTATATACACTGTAGTTACATACTACTTACCCATCTAGTTACGATGCAAGTTCACAGGTATAAGCGACACTTAATATAAAGTGGGACCGAAATTGATAGTGTATTTGTATAGGTTTTATCTGTATATTTAATAGTTTGGTAACACTTTATTTTGATGGTCCATTTGAGTATTAGTAGACTGTCTACTTAATATCTGTTGACACTGACATTTAACAGTCCTTCAACAGACATTTAACTGACTATAAGAAACTTTGCAATTACATGTCAACTTACACTAACCCTAACCCCAACCCTAACCTCAACCTAACAGTCTACTTATAATCTATTGATAATTAGTTGCAATGTAACTTAAATTCAACAAACGGACCGTCAAAATAAAGTGTGACCAATAGTTTAAGTTATATAATGTCTGACCAGTTTCAGTGTACTTGTTTAGCCGCACAGATCTTATAGCTGAAGGTTGCTGTTTAAGGAAAGCACTGCTGTAATATCCTCTGTGGGAGTAAGATGTTCTCACTTTGTTTATTAATTATAAAGCAATTATTGTAAAAGTTCTGCCCTCAGTGACATTCACATTGGCACAACAGTATGTCATTATTAATGAGTGGAATGATGATGTATATTGGGTGTGTGCTTGTTTACTGTATGTCAGAGTTATGCAAATTCTAGCGTGATGTACAGATGAATAGGCACGTTCATCAAACTGGAATTATTGTTGTTACCATCATAGTTTCACAGCATCTGAGTACATGTGTTAGAGCAATTAAAATTATGTAAGTGTTTTTAAAGGAATGACCATGCTCAGTGTCATCATGTCTGTTTTTCTCTCTCTACAGGAAAACAATTGAGGTGAAGATTATAGATGATGAAGAGTATGAAAAGAATAAGACGTTCAGCATTGAGTTAGGAGAGCCAGTGCTACTTGAGATTGGACAAAAGCATGGTAAATTGTCTGTTAATGTATTTTTTAGTAACTCTATACACACACAAAATCAAGTACATAGCCCTGTGTGAAAAAAGCATTTGCCACCATTGATAAAACTTAACTTAACTCTGGCTTATCACAACTGAGTTCAATTTCTCTAGCCACAGCGAAGCCTGATTACTGCAACACCTGTTCATAATCAAGAAATCACTTAAACAAGACCTGCCTGACAATGTGAAGTAGACCAAAGGATCCTCAAAAGTTATACATCATGCTGAGATCCAAAAACATATGTTGTCCAAAAATATAAAAGGTTAAAAAAGCCATTTCTAAATATTTTGGACTGCAGCAAACCACAGGGAGAGCCATTATATATAAATGGCAAAAACATGGAACAGTGAACCTTCCCAGGAGTGACCGGCCAACCACAATTACCCTAAAAGCGCAGGGACCACTCATTCAAAAGGTCACAAAAGGCCCCACAACAACATCCAAAGAACTTCAGGCCTCATTTGCCGAAGTTAAGGTGTGTTCATGACTCCAGCATAAGATTGAGCAAAAATGGTTGTCATGGTAGAGTTCCAAGAAAAAAAAAACACTGGTACGGAAAAAAAATAATAAAAAGGCTCATCTCAGTTTTGCCCGAAAACATCTTGATGATGCCCAAGACTTTGGGGACTGACGGGAACTTTTTGGAAGGTGTGTTTCATTATGTAGGGTGAAAAAGTAACACTGAAATTCAGAAAAATATCATACCAGCAGTAAAATATGGTGGTGGTACTGTGAAGGTCTGGGACTGTTTTGCTTGCTAATGATAAATGCAACCATGAATTTTGCTGTGTACCAAAATATCCTGAAGAAGAATGTCCGGCCATCAGTGAGTGAGCTCTTGCTGAAGCAAACTTCGATTCTGCAGCAGAACAATGATCCAAAGAACAGCAGCAAGTTCACTTCTGAATGGCTGAAGAAAAACAAAATGAAGACTTTGGAGTGGCCTAGTCACAGTCCTGAACTGAATCCAATTGAGATGCTGTAGCATGACCACAAAAAGGCTGAATTACAACAATTTTGCAAAGATGAGTGGCCCATAATTCCACCACAGCTGTGTAACAGACTCATTTGCAAGTTGTCAAAAAAGCTTGATTGTGGTTGTTTCTGTTAAGAGTGGCTCAACAGGTTATTAGATTTAGAGTGAAATTGCTTTTTCATACAGGGCTATGCAGTTTTGTATTTTGTTTTCCCTTAATAATAATAACCTTCATTTCAAAACTGCATGATGTGTTTACTTGTTCTCTTTGACAATTTTTTTTTTTGATGATCTGAAACTTTAAAGTGTGACAAACATGCAAAAAAATTTAAGAAAAGTAAGTGGGCAAACCTTTTTACACCACTGTGTATATGAAATTAGAAAAAATATTACTGGTGAATAATTAATGACTGATTACTGATGTTTCTTTTCTTGTTTATGATTAAATAATTATAAAATATTAAATTAGGTCCTCAAATATATAGTTTTTCTTTTTCTTTTGTTGGCTTATTTTTACCACTGGATGAAATAACAAAGCTACTGTAACTACGTTTTATCACTATTCTGACTATTATTATGATTATAATTATTATAATTATAATAATAATAATAATTATTATTATTATTATTATTCATTTTTTTTATTATTATTATTAATATTATTATTTATTATTATTTTTTTTTTTGTAATTTTATTCTGTGATGGTAATATCTCATGGCAAAATCACCAAAAACTAAAAAAAAAAATTCTCCATAAAAATAATCAACTTATCAATGTCAAATTGGTGTGTGGACAATATTTGTTTTTGTAATTTTATTTACCATCCAATAATTGCAAAATGTCACTTCTTTACTAATAAGATTATAAGTGAGTGTTTAGTAATTAGTTGAAAATAATAATTGAAATAAATCCCATAGAAGAGGCAGAATGTTTAAATCCAGATTTGTTTACACAAGCAGCTGTGTTTATGTGTCTCTTTTTGCTACACGTTCTCAAAAAATAAATAACATATTAGCAGTGCAGTTGAAGCCACAAATACCTTTGTGGAAGTCAAGATTAAAGGAAAGGAAAAAGCTAAACTGAAAAACAAGTAGATGAATCAAGCATTTAAGATCAGCAGACATTAATTAGTGCTCTTTTAAGCATAAACACATTTTAATGGAATAAAATAATTTCTTTGTCTTAGCATGCATGATTTTATATCCCAAGGCTTATAAGAAAAAAATAGTTTCTCCATGGAAATGTGTACAGTAAAACATTAGACACTAATATCTTCAGGCAGTGAAGTTTAATACCTCAGTCTCATCTTCTCGTGTTAGCTTTCCGTTCTCTACTTTATTTCATCTGATTTCACTAATGACTCTTCCATCTTAAAACAGCTTACCTTACTATTCAATTAGCACAATGACACTTGTATGATTTATGAAATATCCTGCTTGTCAGTTTCAAAAATTGGGAAGAGCGACTTTCATCATTCATTGTTATACAGTGTGTGCTCTTTTTGTTTTTCTTTTTAATATCTGCATTCTAATAGCCAAACAAAGGTGATTTTTAATCATATTTGTACTGTAGGAGACTCTAATGAGAATAAGCCAGAAATCGGAGCAGAGGAAGAGGAAGTAGCAAAGATGGGATGTCCCAGTTTGGGAGAACATACCCGATTGGAGGTGGTGATTGAAGAATCTTATGAGTTTAAGGTATACTGCTTTCATCAACCTTATATGATGCACCAGTACAAGATGAGTTAACTAAAGTTTTTTAGAAATTGTGCAAAACTGCATTGTGTTTATTTAAGCTGCATCACCACATGTGGCTAATGTTCAGTATTATTGTGTGTCTAACAGTATAAAAATAATTTAAATTCTGTACATGTACTAATGCACAGTAAATGTCTTTTGTCCACCAACAAAAATAGCTCAAGCAATGCCATAGCATCAAACTGTGCAGCATGTTGACTGTAAGCTGCTCTGGAACAGTTCTTAATATGTGTCTCTCTATCTCTCTCTCGCTCTCTGTGTAGAATACAGTGGATAAGCTCATTAAGAAGACTAACCTAGCTCTGGTAGTTGGCAGCAGTAGCTGGAGAGAGCAGTTTGTCAGTGCTGTTACTGTCAGCGCAGGTATGCTTCTTCCTGTTTATTCTTTTCTGGTAGTCACATGAGCATCATTTGTTGCACATTTAAAATTATCAATATTTATTCATGTATTTAGGGCCTCTCCCCAAATAAGTTGTTGATTCCTAAATGCATGCGTACACTGAACAATGAACACTAGCAGTCCAAATTTAAAATAAATTAATGTTTTTATTGAAGAAAAGAAATGATGAAAAGGGATATATGATGATAGTTACTAACATTTTTTCTGTTTTTATTTCAGTTTAAATATTGATAATAAGAATGTTTGAAATATTTAAGAATTAGAATAAAGAATAATTATAATGATTTTTAGATGATCTGACATACACCATCAGGAATACATTACATTTTAAAATACATCAAATTAGAAAAGTTTTAGAAATATTTTTTTTTTTCAAAATGCTACCGTTTTACCTGTATTTGTAATCAAATAAATGCAGTCTTGGTGATCATTAAACACTTCTTTCTAAAATGTTACAAAGTCATACTAAGCCCATTCTTTGAACATAATTAGTTTGAAGTGTATGTTGTGCTGTATCTGTTTGTATTCTAAAGAACTTACATTTGCTTTACATTTTATTTTATTTTATTTTTTTACATTTTTACATACAGTGTGTTTATGATTTTGTTGTATGCTACTGTATACAACAGTAATGTTTGGCCTAATGAATATTTTTTGTTTCTTCGTGTGATTTGTGTTTACAGTGTACCTGTACCTATTTCATCTCTCAGTAGATTACTGTCACTGTAAAACACTGTATTGAAATATAGATATATACCTAAAGAGCAAAGAGCTTTAGATTTAGAACAGCAGTATTTACATGACATACTTAAACATTTACTATTATACTTTTTTTTCCAACTGCTTACACACCAACTCTTCTCATGTCACACCGTTTCTGAAACATGGCACTCAAAATGCAAAACTACACAGCAAATCTCCAAAACCAGAAGCTATTACTCAGCCTTGAACTCAGTTTTCAATTGCATGAAACACTTTTCTCAAAAAACTACACACACTTCCCTTCCTAAAACACAAAAATCTAACAGGAAGCTACTTGCTTTCCTTTTCAAACACAACTATCTAATCAAAATGCTACACTTCACACGATGCTTCACTTCACACGATCGCACACACTCCTCAAATGCGGAAACACAAATTTCTTAACTGATCACTCACTAACCAATCACTGCTTTACTGTAGTATAGGCCTATAAATAGGTCAAAGGTGACAAAAAAAAAAACCAACTGGTCCACAATTTGTAGTTTTGTACCTACCACATATTCACCTTTTCTAAATCCTAAATTCTAAATTCCCCTAGAAAAGAATAGAGAAATTATTCTCAGCCTGGCTCTGTAAAGTGTATGATGGCCAACCCTATGCCCACATGACACTTCTCCAAGGGACACTAAGCCCACCCCCCACCCCCGAAACCCCACACTCTATGTTTACTGTATTCTGGAGAATATTATGCTTTACATATGGTTTGCATACATTTTTACATTCTGTTTGTTTATGGTTTTGTTTTACACCAATAATGTTTGGCCTAATGAATATTTTCTGTTTCTACATGTCATTGGTGTTTACAGTGTACCTGTTCCCCTTCTCAGCAGATTACTTTCACTGTAAACATTGTATTGAACTGTAGATGTAAACCTAAAGAGCAAAGAGCTTTAGATTTAGAACAACAGTGTTTACATGGTACATCCAAACATTTACTATTATGAAAGAAGTGTTTGCCATTTGATGCAAATGCTTCATTCTGACACGTTTATAGCATTTTGAATGCAGAGTTACATTTTGAAGGGGATGTGAGGCATTTTGCCTTTTGTGTGTGCAGTTCTGAGAATTGTTAGTAGAGTTTTGAAAAAAGGGGACAGTGTTTTGAAAATGTAAGCAATTGGAAGAAACTGTAACTTATCACTGGTCAATCACTGCTTTACTCTAGTATAGGCCAAAGGTGACGGGACACTGGGCTGTACCTACCACATATTCACATTTTCTAAATCCTAGATTCTAAATTCCTCTAAAGAAGAATAGAGAAATTATTCTCAGCCTACTGCTGTAAAGTGTATAATGGCCAACTCTGCATGTCTGCATGACGCTTCTCCCCCCTCGAGACCCTGTTCACACAGTTGTGTTCTTCACTGTATTCTGGAGAATATACTATCTCTTTATGTGTTTGTTTGTTTGTTTGTTTGTTTGTTTGTTTGTTTGTTTGTTTGTTTGTTTGTTTGTTTGTTTGTTTGTTTGTTTTTGCATTTTTCCATACAGTGTGTTTATGATTTTGTTGTATGCTATACAACAGTAATGTTTGGCCTAATGAATATTTTCTGTTTCTACATGTGACTGGTGTTTACAGTGTACCTGTTCCCTCACTGAGTAGAATACTGTCACTGTAGAACACTGTATTGAACTATAGATGTTTACATGACATATCTAAACATTAACTATTATGAAAGACGTGTTTGCCATTTGATGCAAATGCTTCATTCTGACACGTTTATGGCATTTTTAATGCAGTGTTACATTTTGAAGGAGATGTGAGACATTTTGCATTTCATGTGTTTAGTTTCGAGAATTGAGTGTAGAGTTTTGAAAAAAGGGGACACTGGAAAAAAAACTGTAACAGATAGCAGTGCTTGATTTTGAATACAGGTAAAATGGTTCTTTTTGCAAGAGGAGTCAGCGGTTTTGTAAACAGGGCTTAAAAATAAGGTATTGTGATTTGACAACATATTGACACATTGATATAAGTGGTTCATAGTACAGGGAAAGATGAGTAATTCTGGCAACCACACCAATGACAGCTTTTTTTAGTGTAAAGATGTTCTTTTACACCCTAAAGCAGTTTTAACTCTCTAACATGTTCCTCATCATTTTTGTAATTTGTTCTGTCAGGTGACGATGATGAGGAGGAGAGTGGTGAAGAACGCCTTCCATCCTGCTTTGATTATATCATGCACTTCCTGACAGTCTTCTGGAAGGTTCTCTTTGCCTTTGTCCCACCTACAGAGTACTGGAATGGATGGGCTTGCTTTATTGTTTCCATCTTTCTGATCGGTGCGTTGACAGCGGTCACCGGTGATCTCGCTTCCCACTTTGGGTGCACTGTTGGCCTAAAGGATTCAGTCACCGCTGTGGTCTTTGTTGCCTTGGGGACATCTGTCCCAGGTTAGTATCCAAAAGAAAAGGTTCCAGATTCAACTGTGCATCACTGTGTTTTAAATAATGCAAAGAAATGGGCATCCAGGCTATGTCCAATTGGTTTCTTTACTCTCTTGAAATGTTTTATGCATGATGACATAACAAAATCACATTTTACAATATATATTTTTTTATTCAATGTTAGTTAACATGAACAATACATTTATTCATCTTTGTTAATGGACATAATGTTCTTTATGGTTGGTTCATGTTAACTTGATGCATTAAAGGTGCAGTAGATGATTGTCTTCAGAAACATGTGTTGTTGTGCTGGTTGAAAGTCTCTTCACATTTCAATAGCACTGATTAAAGTAAATGATCTAGATGTATTTATATGTGTTTTTATATTCTGGGTAAGGCATAAAACTAAAAAATGTTCATCCAATTAAATATTGTCAGGCCGAATGTAGATTTGTACAACTGCGCACCCATTCACGCAGATCCGCCATTTGTGCATTCATGCAAAGAGAGAGAGCAAAACAAATGCTGAATCAAATCTTTAAAATCCTGAATCAATATTGGAGTTAGTTTTGCACGCTGGAGGAAGGACGACACCATGGCTGAAAGCTGATGTAGATTGGGTTGTTATGAATGGATTATATACACAGAAGTGTTGTTCAGCCACTGAAATCTCCTGATGAAAGATTGACGTGACTATTTTCAGTTTCATAAGGGATCTTTTACAGCATCGATAATGTAGATTTTTATTTAGTTTAACAACAAAACATCAGTAAATAGCGCTATTTTGCCTAGCCTGCTTTACTGAGCTGAAGTTGCTTTTATATTCACATTGGGTCATTTTTGGACAATGACAACCTGTGACGTGCTCCCTATAGTGTTTACCCTGCTACTCTAAATATTCGGTGTGACATACCATGTAAGTATGGCTTAGTAATAGGTGTGATTCCTGCATGCTGCCGGCCAAGCATTAAGCATACAGTAGTTGCTTTAGGACAAAGAGCATGAGAGAGTGAGACCAGCGATCCTTGCATGCATGAAATATTGCACATTATGATAAGTTTTGCTTGCTAACAACACAACTGAAAACCTGCTACAGTAGATATAATACAGTTTGTGGTAGATATTGTAGTATTATAAAGTACGATAAAGTTTTCTAACTGGCGAATGACATGATCTAGTGGGTCTCTTTAATGTGCGCATTCATGATTTCAGGTGGCGTGTCTTTGGGACTGTGTTTTCAAAGATATGCTAATGGATAGCATTTTGGCAGATCACCTACTGCACCTTTAACTAATGTTATCAAGCATGGATTTGGATTTTAATAATGGATTAGTAAATATTGATGTATGAATAATAGACTGTGCTATAGTTTATTAGTGATTCATGTTACATACATTAACCAACACTATTTAAGAAAGCCTTATTGTAAAGTGTGACCCTTATAATTGTAATCACAATATTATTTAAAATAGCACTATGCTTAAAATCAAACTGAAAATACAGAGAGGAAAATGTATTAAACATTAATAAATTAATAAATTTGATGTATTAACAATATATGGTAATGTAACCCCGCCGGTCCTACGCCACCCAGTGCACAGTCCACAGCACTTACTAGCTGGCCTCCGTTACAATCACCCCTCTAAACCTCACTCCCATCCGGGTCACGGCACCAATGTAACCCCGCCGGTCCTACGCCACCCAACCCGCTCCGAGCTGGTATCAAACCGGCGACCTTTTGCATGGGAGTCCATTGCTCTACCAAGGAGGCTAAAGACCATGGCCTCTAGCATCTGTCTCTAGAGCACCTTTTTAGAGGTCAGAGGAGTGAGGTTTTACCTGCACAGCACTTACTAGCTGGCCTCCGTTACAGTAATATTACGAATACTGTGTAAATAATACTAAAATAACACTGCGTCATTGAGTCTGTATTACCTGGCAGTTCTTCTTCATCATCATTATGAAGCAGGTGAATGAATGTTTCAGTTTATGTTGCATATGTTGTGGCTGGTTATTAGAGCAGAACGACATTCATGTGTGGTTTAACTCTTCTCCAGGCCACATATTTGCAGCTGGTGTGAAAATTATTTTATTTTCATTTGTTTTTTCACTTACCTGAACTCTCATCATTCTCTCTTCCTTCTATTTTCTTTCTCTTCCTTTTCTCTCAGTTCCTCTTTTCCTCTTGTATTTTGCTGCCCTCTTTCCCTTTCCTTGACCTCCGTTTCCAATACTTCCCACTTCTGTTTCCATCAAAACCTGTTCTCTTTTTCAGATGATAACAAGAGCTTGCAGTTGAAATGATAATCGTGTTAGTCTGACCATGCTTTCATTTGGCTTCTCCTTTGAACAGACACTTTTGCCAGCAAGGTAGCTGCCATCCAAGACCAGTATGCTGACGCCTCCATTGGTAACGTGACGGGCAGTAATGCTGTCAATGTTTTCCTGGGCATCGGTGTGGCCTGGTCAATTGCTGCCATATACTGGCGTTCCAAGGGCAAATCTTTCCACGTTGATCCAGGCTCTCTGGCCTTCTCTGTCACACTCTTCACTGCTTTGGCTGTGGTGTGTGTCAGCGTGCTGTTGTATCGCCGGCGCCCCTCGGTGGCTGGAGGAGAACTCGGCGGCCCACGGACTTGCAAGATATTGACGTCCTTACTCTTCATTTCCCTCTGGCTGATCTACATCCTGTTGGCGTCATTGGAAACGTACTGTCACATCCCCGGATTCTGAGGCAGCAATACGTGGAGAGGAATATGACAACAGGCAATGAAGGAGCATTTTTTTATTTATAATTATCAGATATTTATCTTGAAGTCTACTTACTGTTGTCAGTTTTTGTATTTTTTCATTTCCTCATCTAGAAATTGAGATGATGACATCACTCACTGTTTCCAAGAGAACACAAAAAGAGTGATGTTTTATTTTAGGTGAGCTTATATTAAATTGAGATTTTAGTGTGTATGAACTGTCCTTTTAGGTTTGCTTGAATGCAGTATCTTAAACACCGTTCCTTGTTCCCTTGCCTTACACTTGTATCCATCTCTCAGTGGTGTCTTAAACCTATCCAGACCAGTAACCAATGACCCGTGTCTTTTGTACTCCTGTCTGAGCCAAACCAAGCCTTCGGTTACTGAATGAAGGAGTTTACCCTTTTTTTTGGGACATTTTTTCTTTAATGCAAAGTGTCAGTATTACTCTCATGTACTTGTAGATATGCTGTTTGAAACTACATTATATATGAACAGAACGACCAAACACGAACTTTATAATGACAAAGAGCAGACTGAATGATTTACTGTCGCTAAGATGAAAAGCATGTTTTATCACTTAATAAGAAGCAGACAGTTGAGAAGCATGTCATGTCCATAACTAACCAAATCATGGATGAGTGCAGATATGAGTGCAAATAAAAAGGGAAGGGAATTAAAAAGTAGGTTTATTGTACTGGAATAATCCCAACGAAGATCAGTCTGAATATTATGATAGTCACAGTGCTGAATATCATTCAAAATAATTCTAATATAAATATGTATATAATTTCTGTGTGCATTTGTGAGTGAGAGAGACCAAGAATAAACAGCAAGTAACTGATGTAATTAGTTGTCTGTATCTATACTGGTCTTCTCCCATGTTGACCACTATCCTTGACATCAAATGTTCCCTATAGGAAATACTAGCCAGTTAATATGACAATTCTGGCAGGCTTTACCCAGGAAACAATTGTGTGTTTAATAGACATCTAATAGACATCTAAACATAGACAGCTTGGCTAAAACATGGCTAAACTTGTGCTGTCAGTGAAAATCTAATAGAAATCTAAGAATAGCCCAAAACTAGTCCTCAAACAGATTAGACAGACTTTATGTGTGTAGTCAATAATTTCTGTTTATTTGATGACTAGTCTAGTTTTGGCCTATTCTTAAACATCTGTTTGATTTTTACTGACAGCCCAAAGTTAGCCTTGTTTTAGCCAAGATGACTATGTTTAGATGTCTATTAGACATCTATTAGACAGCCAAAAGTTAGCCTTGTTTTAGCCAAGACGACTATGTTTAGACGTTTATTAGACATCTATTAGACAGCCCAAAATTAGCCTTGTTTTAGCCAAGACGACTATGTTTAGACGTCTATTAGACATCTATTAGACAGCCCAAAGTTAGCCTGTTTTAGCCAAGACGACTATGTTTAGACGTCTATTAGACATCTATTAGACAGCCCAAATTTAGCCTTGTTTTAGCCAAGACGACTATGTTTAGACGTCTATTAGACATCTATTAGACAGCCCAAAGTTAGCCTTGTTTTAGCCAAGACGACTATGTTTAGACGTCTATTAGACATCTATTAGACAGCCCAAATTTAGCCTTGTTTTAGCCAAGACGACTGTTTAGATGTCTATTAGACATCTATTAGACAGCCCAAAGTTAGCCTTGTTTTAGCCAAGATGACTATGTTTAGACGTTTATTAGACATCTATTAGACAGCCCAAAGTTAGCCTTGTTTTAGCCAAGACAACTATGTTTAGACGTTTATTAGACATCTATTAGACAGCCCAAAGTTAGCCTTGTTTTAGCCAAGATGACTATGTTTAGACGTCTATTAGACATCTATTAGACAGCCCAAATTTAGCCTTGTTTTAGCCAAGACGACTATGTTTAGACGTCTATTAGACATCTATTAGACAGCCCAAAAGTTAGCCTGTTTTAGCCAGAGACGACTATGTTTAGACGTCTATTAGACATCTATTAGACAGCCCAAAGTTAGCCTGTTTTAGCCAAGACGACTATGTTTAGACGTCTATTAGACATCTATTAGACCGCCCAAAGTTAAGCCTTTGTTTAGCCAAGACGACTAGTTTAGACGTCTATTAGACATCTATTAGACAGCCCAAAGTTAGCCTTGTTTTAGCCAAGACGACTATGTTTAGACGTCTATTAGACATCTATTAGACAGCCCAAATTTAGCCTTGTTTTAGCCAAGACGACTGTTTAGATGTCTATTAGACATCTATTAGACAGCCCAAAGTTAACCTTGTTTTAGAGCCAAGACGACTATGTTTAGACGTCTATTAGACATCTATTAGACAGCCCAAAAGTTAGCCCTATGTTTTAGCCAAGACGACTATGTTTAGACGTCTATTAGACATCTATTAGACAGCCCAAATTAGCCTTGTTTTAGCCAAGACGACTATGTTTAATGTCTATTAGACATCTATTAGACAGCCCAATTAGCCTTGTTTTAGCCAAGATGACTGTTTAGACGTCTATTAGACATCTATTAGACAGCCCAAAGTTAACCTTGTTTTAGCCAAGACGACTGTTTAGATCTATTAGACATCTATTAGACAGCCCAAAGTTAGCCTTGTTTTAGCCAAGATACTATGTTTAGACGTTTATTAGACATCTATTAGAATAGCCCAAAATTAGCCTTGTTTTAGCCAAGACGACTATGTTTAGACGTTTATTAGACATCTATTAGACAGCCCAAAATTAGCCTTGTTTTAGCCAAGACGACTATGTTAGACGTCTAATAGACATCTATTAGACAGCCAAAGTTAGCCTTGTTTTAGCCAGACGACTATGTTTAGACGTCTATTAGACATCTATTAGACAGCCCAAATTTAGCCTTGTTTTAGCCAAGACGACTGTTTAGATGTCTATTAGACATCTATTAGACAGCCCAAAGTTAGCCTTGTTTTAGCCAAGATGACTATGTTTAGACGTTTATTAGACTCTATTAGATAGCCCAAAATTAGCCTTGTTTTAGCCAGACGACTATGTTTAGACGTTTATTAGACATCTATTAGACAGCCCAAAATTAGCCTTGTTTTAGCCAAGACGACTATGTTTAGACGTCTATTAGACATCTATTAGACAGCCCAAAATTAGCCTTGTTTTAGCCAAGACGACTATGTTTAGACGTCTATTAGACATCTATTAGACAGCCCAAAATTAGCCCTTGTTTTAGCCAAGACGACTGTTTAGATGTCTATTAGACATCTATTAGACAGCCCAAAGTTAGCCTTGTTTTAGCCAAGATGACTATGTTTAGACGTTTATTAGACATCTATTAGAATAGCCCAAAATTAGCCTTGTTTTAGCCAAGACGACTATGTTTAGACGTTTATTAGACATCTATTAGACAGCCCAAAGTTAGCCTTGTTTTAGCCAGACGACTATGTTTAGACGTCTATTAGACATCTATTAGAGACAAGCCACAAGTAACCTTCCGTTTTTAAGCCAAGACGACTATGTTTAGACGGCTATTAGACATCTATTAGACCGCCCAAAATTAGCCTGTTTTTGTTTTAGCCCCCAAGACGCCTTGTTAGACGTCTATTAGACATCTATTAGACAGCCCAAAATTAGCCTTGTTTTAGCCAAGACGACTATGTTTAAACGTCTATTAGACATCTATTAGACAGCCCAAAGTTAGCCTTGTTTTAGCCAAGACGACTATGTTTAGACGTCTATTAGACATCTATTAGACAGCCCAAAGTTAACCTTGTTTTAGCCAAGACGACTATGTTTAGACGTCTATTAGACATCTATTAGACAGCCCAAATTTAGCCTTGCTTTAGCCAAGATGACTGTTTAGACGTCTATTAGACACCTGTTGGACATCTTTTAAAAACATGAAATGCTTTCTGGGTACTCACCCCCATGTCATTCCAAACCCATTAACTGTGGAACAAAGGATGGTTAGCAGAACGTTTATGCTGTTTATCTCACAAAAGGATATAAAATAATTTATTAAAGCAAACTTTGAAATGAACTACCAATTTCGAATGGATTTTAACTGAAATGATGTAATTCTGTTTTAAGTATATATCTAGTAATATAAAAAATAGACCAAATGTATACTTTTAGCAATAAGAAAAGTTTTGTAATGGCAGGTTCTGCCAAACGTCACACTATACTAAAACACTACAAAAGTTGTCCATAGAAGTCAATAAACATTTTCAGTCTGTTCCTCACACAATGATATAATGTGTCTTCCGAGTTTTTAAAATGTATGGCACAACTAAGAAACCACAAAATGTTGTGTTTTATTTATTTTGAATTTTTTTGGTATTTTTAATCAAATGTATTATGTTTAGAATGACACGACCTGACAAGATTGACAAGGTGCACAGGAAATTTGGAACCAAAACAAATGCTGTACTTTATTCATCAGTATTGGTTTACTATGGGGCGACACGGTGGCTCAGTGGTTAGCACTGTCGCTTCACAGCAAGAAGGTTGCTTGTTTGAGTCAGTTGGCATTTCTGTGTGGAGTTTGCATGTTCTCCCTGTGTTGGCGTGGGTTTCCTCCGGGTGCTCCGGTTTCCCCCACAGTCCCATGCGCTATAGGGAATTGAATAAACTAAATTGGCCGTAGTGTATGAGTGTGAATGAGTGTGTATGGGTGTTTCCCAGTACTGGGTTGCAGCTGGAAGGGCATCCGCTGTGTAAAACCTACTGTATGCTGACGATGAAGTTGGCGGTTCATTCTGCTGTGGCGACCCCTGATGGATAAAGGGATTAAGCCGAAGGAAAATAAATGAATGGTTTACCTATATCTTTGAGAATGTCTGTCTATCTGTTTCTACTGCTGTGCAATTATTCTTGTGAGACATCCAGGAAGACGGTGGGAGGCAATGCTTGGCACAATGAATAATGGAGAGCACAGAAAAAAAAAAGAATGAATGAGACAGATTTAGCAGTAGCGTAGTTATTTAGCTCTCAGAAGCAGCTTTTCTCCTCAGTCTAGTACAGTATTCAGAGTGAGTGAACGTGCAGCCAGAGTATTTTTAGTATTATCCTGTTGCTAGGCGACACGCCCAGAGAGTCATTGTCTTGTCTGGGCCCAGTGATAGGTGTGGTGTGTGTGTGTGTGTGTGTGTGTGTGTGGTGTGTGTGTGTGTGTGTGTGGTGTGTGTGTGTGTGTGTGTGTGTGTGTGTGTGTGTGTGTGTGTATGTGTGTGTGGGGGGTGTTGCTGTGTGTGTGCAACACCCCCTCAACCAAATCTATTTAAGGCATAAATAAGCCCATAAAACCAACTTAACTTTCTTATTACTCAATCAAGTTTAGAGAGGACTAGTTGCTGGAGAGATCATCATATTGATATCAGCAGGAATCATATTAAACAGATTATTATGAATGATCATGCCAGTCCATACGGACACAGGGATCAGGTATCATTCAGTAATGAAACCCACATCAGGCTGACATACAGCAGAAGAGTTTGCACGTAATCGTTTTATAGGGTCGCCGTTTTCTGTCTCTCTGCCAGGCGGCTCTTCAAACACAATGAATTGAAGTGCAATCCCAAATGTCACACTGAAAAACAGCTAGAGTAATTGGATTACGCAGCCTGGCCAGAGAGAGAAAGAGAGAGAGAGAGAGAGAGAGAGAGAGAGAGGAGGAGAGAGAGAGGAGAGAGAGGTGGAAAGAGGGAGAGAGAGAGATCTGGGGAATGTTAACACTTTCCTGTCTACAAAATCACACACACACACACACACACACACACCTGAGGAGACAGCATGTATAGGTGTTTATGCCATTTTTAAAAGAGGAAAGTGCATTTGTATTGCTGGCCACTTGTCAGTTTTGTGATCCAGTGCATGTCTAAGTGTATAACAGGCGCAACAGCCTACTGGTACAATAACAGTCTATTTGACATTTAACCCTCCTGTCGTGTTCACCTCCTGCCCTTACTTAGTGTTGCCGGTCAAAATTGACCACTCTCTTTTTAAATGCCTCAAAAGCATTTTTCACCACCCAATATTTATTCAACATTCTTTAGCTGTGAACTAGTCTCAAACTAGTGTTTAACATGAATTTATAGAATTAGACATAAATAACTGCAGTGAAAATACAATAGGCACTGAAAATGTATTACAAAATGAACATGTAATGTCATGGACGTAAGGAGGATTGGCACATAAGCATGGGAAAGAGAAAGACGTTGTTCAGTCTGAAATGTGTGTGTGAGTAAGTTGGGGTGGTGTGTATGGGGATGTTTTCTTGAATATAGTCTGCATACCCATTTATTTCCTATGATGGTCACTTTTGACCGGGAACACTACAGGTGTAACAAGGTTGATTAAAACACTCAAAATTGAATGAAAGAGGTGATCATCACTTTTATATGTTCAAGTGGATAGCGTGGAGGATATCATAAGGCCTTGAGGAGATCAGATGTAAAACACAATATTTATGAGTGTTTTGAGTTGTAAATCGGTCAGATTTGACCAAAACAGGACAGGAAGGTTAAAATCACCTTTTAAAATGTAGGAATGTCATTACATTCAAGAAAATATCAAGTAACACCTTCATATAAATGATATTAGAGCTCTTTTTTAATGACTATCTAATCATGTTAAAGTGCATATGTCTTTTATGTTTTATTTAAAAGTGTGCTTGTTCTGTAAAGATGTGCAGTTACAATGTAACATCTTTTTTTATACTAATTAGATGTTACTGATCTTACTGTGAATGTTTTTTTCTTTGGTGATTTTTTGAAAAATAAATGCTTACCTTGTAATTTCAACAACCACTTTATAAAACCAACTCCACATCTGTTTTTTTCTCCAATAAATTGTTTAATAAAGCTACACTACATAAAACAGAAGTCAAGGTCCATTACAACTTTTGTGATATTTCTTGTTATGCAGCAATGTTGATACACATTTCCATGTACTGTATGTAAAGTTATGGCTACAGTAGAATTACTCAGTGATTCACAGACAAGTGTATGGTTTCCTGATCACCCTGCACTCTCAGAAATAAAGGTACGCGAGCTGTCACTGGGGTGGTACCTTTTCAAAAGGTACAAATTTGTACCTAAAAGGTCCATATTAATACCTCAAGGGTACATATTAGTACCTAAAAAGTACAAAAGTGTTCCTCTTAAATTTTTAGGTACTAATATATACTTTTGAGGTACCAATATGGACCCTTTAAGTACAAATGTGTACCTTTTGAAAAGGTACCACCCCAGTGGCAGCTCGCAAACCTTTATTTCTGAGAGTGCGTATATTAGTCTTGATTATTCTTTCATGGCTTGATTGATTTCATTGTTGAGTCTTTGTTTCTCATAATGAGTGAATCACTAAGTGCTTTTCTTTTCCTTATATATGCCATTTTTTTGTTAGATATGTCCCAAATTGATTTCTTTCCATGTCTCCTTGATTTGTTGCATGAAACATTATTGCTGTAGTTAGATGTTTTAGAATGTGCTGTCCTATGAAGCTTTTTTGTAAAATGTCTTTTATTAAAAAAAGAAACAAATGAACTGAACACTACACGTTGAATGGCATATCTTTTAAGGAGTGGATGATTTTTCAAATGTGCAAATAAGTATTCACAATCAACACTGATATGAATGAGTCATTGAATTAACTCAAAGTCAGTGTTGATCTTTAGCTATATTTCCATTCAAAGTTAGAATATTGCATATAACATTCCCATCCTATATTTTTAAGAGAATAAAACTTACTTTCTTGGAAAGTAGAGTTAATAAACAGTTTAATATTATAAATAGTATAAAGAGTGATCAATTACAATGTAGCAGGGAAACCACTGTGGCTCTTTTTCCTTTGTAATGAATGTTTTAGCCAGGTGCATAATATATGGCAACACAGATCTGTAAGATAGTTCTGGGAGGTACAGTCATTATATAAAATCATCTTGATTCATGTGCAATCGCTTAGTTCATTCATTTTCTTTTCAGTTTAGTCCCTTTATTAATCTGGGTTCACCACAGCGGAATGAACCGTCAACTTATCCAGCATATGCTTTACACAGCGGATGCCCTTCCAGCTGCAACCCATCACTGGGACACATCCATACACACTCATTCACACACACACTCATACACTATGGTCAATTTTAGCTTACCCAATTCACCTGTACCGCATGTCTTTGGACTGTGGGGAAACCGGAGCACCCGGAGGAAACCCACGTGAACACAGGAAGAACATGCAAACTCCACACAGAAATGTCACCTGACCCAGCCGAGGCTCGAATCAGCGACCGTCTTGCTGTGAGGCGATCATGCTACCCACTGCGCCACCGACAATTGTTTAGTAATTTTTATTATTATTAAAACAATATTGGGTGACGCTGTGGCTCAGTGGTTAGCACTGTGGCCTCACAGCAAGAAGGTCGCTGGTTAGAGTTCTGGCAGGGCAGTTGGTGTTTCTGTGTGGAGCTTGCATGTTCTCCTGTGTTTGCATAGTTTCCTTCGGGTGCTCTGGTTTCTCCCACAGTCCAAAGACATGCAAATACGTCAATTGGGTAAACAAAATTGGCCATAGTGTTTGTGTGTGTGTGTAAATGAGAGAGTGCAGGACCGTAGCCAGCCTATTGAAAGGGGTGGTTCTTTTTTCTGAAAATGTCAACCTTTTTTGCAGTTATTCGCCTCATTTTCTATTGAACTATGCATTTTTGTGACATTTTAAGATCTAATCTTTGCTGGATCAGCTTGTCGGATGGTGATCATAATCACTTTTTTTGATGCACCAAAAGTATTCCCTACAATTTTGTCAAAGTGCTCACCATACTGTTTTATTACAAAGTATTTATTTGCAAATTTGGATTTAAACTAAATTAATCCAGTTTTATGAATATTGTTATGAGATTAGCATTAAAAAATTATAAAGAAACATGAAAAAAATACTTATTTTTAAATACAAATGTATTATCCATCATTTAAAAAACATAGCAATCGGGTAAAACTTGTTTTAAAATAAAAACTGTAGCCAATGTGCAAATTAAAAACTGGCCAGCTCATTCAACTTTCCTGTCAGAATTTGGCCACTTGAAAAATTACAAATTTAATTTGTCTTCAAGCCTTCTTCTATCTATAATTTTCACAATTTATGATGGCATGGCAGTCAAAAAATGGGATAAATGAGCTCAAATTCTGGACTTTGTCTGAGTGGCGAGGGGTGGGGGGGTGGCTTTCGAACCACCCCGAACCCCCCCCTGGCTACGGACCTAGAGTGTATGGGTGTTTCTCAGTACTGGGTTGCGGCTGGAAGGGCATCCGCTGCATGATGCAAATCTCCCGTTTCACCACATCTCTACTGGATTGAGTCTGGTGACTGTCGAGGCCATTTCAAAGAAGACTCATCAGACCCGGCAACATTTTTCCAATCTTCTATTGTCCAATTTTGGTGAGCCTGTGTGAATTGTAGCCACAGTTTCCTGTTACCCGGTGTGGTCTTCTGCTGCTGTAGCCCATCCGCGTCAAGGTTGGACATGTTGTGCGTTCAGAGATGCTCTTCTGCCGACCTGAGTTGTAACGAGTGGTTAGTCTGGCCATTCTCCTCTGACCTCTGGCATCAACAAGGCTTTTGCGCCCACAGAACTGCCGTTCACTGGATATTTTCTCTTTTTCATTCCCTGTAAACGCTAGAGATGGTTGTGCATGAAAATCCTAGTAGATCAGCAGTTTCTGAAATACCAAACAACCGTGCCACACTCAAAGTCACTTAACTCACCTTTCTTCCCCATTCTGATGCTCAATTTGAGCTGCAGCAGATCGTCTTGACTATGTCTGCGTGCCTAAATGCATTGAGTTGCTGCCATGTGATTGGCTGATTAGAAATTTGTGTTATAAAGCAGTTGGACAGGTGTGCCTTATAAAGTGGCCAGTGATTGTATTTTTATTTAATCTTTAAGCATTTATATAGAGCCTTTTGAGGGATGTAAACAAAAACAATGGTCCCAACATATTTCGTTTTACATTTTTAATTTCTGAGAATCCAAAAAGAACCACATAATGATCAATAATGTTAGGATGGCTGTTTTACCATTAAGGTATGATTGAATTGCCTCTTGTTACAGTTATGAAATAAGTTTGATAACTAGCAGGAAATGTTCATGGGCCAATGACATGACCACATAGAAATGGTCTATACTGCTACTCAAATTACTACTTAATGCAAAGTACTTATTTTATCCTAACTTGTAAGTCGCTTTGGAAAAAGGCGTCTGGTAAATGAAAAAAATGGAAATGATGTTTTTTTTAAAGTTCTGAATGTATGGCTACATGTAACTCAGCATGGAGCTTAACATTTGTTATTTGTGCCCCACTTCAAGTGTATATAGCTCAATTATTTGATTCTAAGATCTGATGTGACTCCATGTGGGCATAGATCTTCTGTAAACTGAGCTGATGGATGTCAGGTATGGCTTTCAGATGCCAGCTCACTTCTCTGACTCGCTCTCATGGAGCTGTCCGCTAGAAAGAAAGAAAGACAGAACGAGAGCAGAAAGAATGAAGCGGAAGCAGATGCTCACTGGGGAACAAAACAGAAGAAGGAGAGAGGAGACTAGCTTTGTGCGGGTAATAAAAGGTAGGTGATAAGAAAAGAATATAAAGGGTTCAGAAAATAAAAATGAACTTCTATTACATAGAAATCTGATTAAACACTGACTGGCTGCCGAGGCCATTGAGAGGCAGTGAGTGGACTTGAATGTGAAGGTTGTATGCAACAGATATGAATGAATTGGATTGTTTCTACTTTGTTGCATATAGTGAGGCTCAAATGTCTTGACCACATCTAGGATTTAAAATCTAACGTGAAGATGAATTACTCTCAATTCCTTCTCTGTACTTTGTGCACCGTCAGATATTTATGTATTGACGGATGTGAGGCATTTAATACCATCTCAAATCATTCTGGTTAAAATGATCATGATTTTTTTTTGTGTGGAATTTATGCAGCCACTTTTGTTAAAAGACATTTTGAAATGATGTTTTTAATTCACTCAGATTAATAAATGTTAGGCTGATCATTTAATATTTAATGAGTACTGATGGAAGTTTTTCCACTGATTCTATTCCACTGTTAATTGAAATTAATAGTAGACACTGTGTTTGCCTTGTCCACATGTTGTAATGCTTTCTTATTTTACCCAAATCCCCTTTTAATAATAATATTGTTATAGAGGCTCAATGCCAGATTCTTGTACACTTACATTTTTCTCATCCTAGTAATAACCCTCATGGCATTAAGTGCAACGAATTCAAATGAATAATACCATAATATTTAACAAGATGGAGATATTTAACAAGATTGTGGAGGATTGTGTTTCAGTCGCTTCCCTTTTTGATGCAAAAATGAAATCAGAAACAACTCCAACCAGAATGTTTGCAACATCACTGCACAAAAACAAGCTTCAAGCAATCCCTGCTGTATAGAACAGAAAACATGTCTTTTTACTGTCGCTGTCTTCAAATAAAGAAGACAGGAGAGGCTTGTGTACTTGGATGTTGAAGGGTCTTAGGAATTGCATTGAGCTCTCAAGTGCTTTCATAAGCCTCACAGTCATTGTACGTTTTTTTAACAGCTTAAAACGTAGACAAATCCCATCTCTAACTGTGCTAAAACTGCAGAAAACAAGTCAAAAGTGGCACAAAGGTTACTTTGAAAATTGTGTATCACTTATAATGCTTTCAAAAAAACTGAGGTCGATTCTTCAAAACGAAGACAATTAGAGAGTGTCTACTTATAAGTAGGCCCACACGGAATCTGCGCGCGTCATTAGCCCATCATTAATTCTGTTTATTTACTTGAGTAAATGTGTGTAAATCTGAAATTATTCAGTTTTTAAATTACACATATTTCACATATTAGGGTTTTAGTTATAAGACTCCCAAAATAATTCCGCAGAAATCCGAAGATTTTTACCAAAATTCTCCGCAGAAATTGCAAAAAACGTCCGCAGATTCCATCTGGCCCTACTTATAAGCAATCATTTTACAGCAATGGCATATTCATTTTCTTTGGCAATCATTCGGCTTAGTCCCTTTATTAATCTGGGGTCACCCCAGAGGAATGAACCACCAATTTATCCAGACTATGTTTTACACAGCGGATGCCCTTCCAGCCACAACCCAACAATGGGAAACACCCAAACTCAATTACACACATACACTATGGCCAATTTATCTTACCAATTCCCCTATAGCGCTTTGAACTGTGAGGGAATACACCTGGAGGAAACCCACGGCAACATGGGGAGAACATGCAAACTCCTCACAGAAATGCCAACTGACCCAGCCGGGGCTCGAACCAGCGACCTTCTTGCTGTGAGGCAATCGTGCTACCCACTGCACCAATGTGGCGCCCAGCAATATGATATATCTATAATTATCAAACCATCAAGATGCTTTCTGCATGCAATGCATTCAAAATTCGGTAAGAAATTACACATTTTGTTGTTCTGATTACTTCTCATTTGAGTATTAGTAGACTGTCTGCCTAATATCTGCTGATACTGCTCCTTTAACAGACATTTCAAGAGTTCACACTGATGATTGATAATAAAGCTTGTTTAGCATGCTGTCCTGGGAGAGAGCCCTGAGCTCATAAGATCCTCGAACCCAGGGTTCCCTCCCATTTGCAGGGTGAAAGGGGAGTTTGAGCTCAGGTAGATCTCGAGAACTCCCCTGCTGTTTGAAGCTAGTGAGCAAGTAGGGATTGTTATAAAGAGATAACTACTTATAGGAGCACGTCTATGGTGCGGGCTGGGATTAGTCTAACTTAAGTTGCATGTTTTTGGAAGGTGGGAGGAAACCGAGGGAAACCCACACAAGCATAAGAAGAACATGTAAACTCCACACAGAAACATCGACTGGCTTGGTAAGGACTAGAACCAGTGACGTTCTTGCTGTGGGGCAACATTGCTAACCACTGGGCCACCATGCCACCCATCTAAGAAAAGGAGGAGTAGAAGAGGATGGAGGGATTCTTTAAAACAAAGATGACTATGGTATGGAACTTATGTTATTTATGGAGGTGAAACATTCATTGGTTAATGCGGGACCAGTTGTGGTCAATCATAAGCACGTGTTTTTTGTTTAGACAATCACGTAACATGTTTGTCTTGTCTTTCAAAACTCAAATCTAATCACTTATAACTCCATTCAACTGTGCACACATTAACGCAAATCACAAAAGCATGTATTATTGACATTGGTGCAAAATTGGATGTGTTGTTAGCATTAACTAAAAAAAATCTAAACTATTCCTCTATAAACTTAACTTATAAGAGTTAACATGTAAACAAACAAATAACAGACAAAACATAAATATTCAGTCTGATCTCACAAGGAAACATAACTATTTTACATTTTGTCAGTTTAGTGGCTAACTCATACAAGTTCAGTCTTCCAAAAACATTCATACGAATTGAATCTTGCAAGTTTTATAAGAAGGTATAGTAGCAAACTCTGCCCCTAAACCCAACCGTCATTGAGGGATGAGCAAATTGAACTAAACTGTATGAATAAGATTGTACAAATTCATATGAATTAGCCACTAAATCAAAAAGTTACAAACTGCCATGACACAGCATTGGAACATTTGACATGCACCCAAAAATGTGGAACAATAAATAGAAAATGTCACTTTAAAACAATAAAATTAAAAAATTAAAATGAAATTGAAATGAAACTTTATACATTAAAAAATGATTTCACATTTCACCACGGATTCATTTAGCATATTTGAAGATGTTTCACACACCATCATCGTCACGTAAACGGTCCTTTTACAAAGAAAAAAAACATTTCACAATCTGAAAACTCCTATAAAAGAGAACTGAAAAAGAGAAGCACAAGCAAGTCATTTTACGCAATGTTCTGTATTTAATGTACAGTTATATTATTTATCAAGGCAATAAAATTACATCCAGAGTAATAATTTTCCCTTTATACATGGCAGACCAGTATTATCTACATACAGTGTTACCAAAAAAAAAAGTGTTATAGAAGGATGATAAAAAGACAGACACAGGGAAACTGAGATATGTACTTGGTTAAAGCTGTAACTGAGGCCGAGTAGAAGTTAGCCCTTGGGTAAGCATGTTTTGTCCCTTAAAGTCTCTCTGCAGTCCTCATAGACTTCAGAACACACACCAGCATCATGAAATATCTCTCATTTTGGGCCCATTTGTGTGATGGACTCAAAGTGGCTCTTCCCCTGAGGATGACTGATTACACAATTAAATCATCATGTTAATGTCTGCTTTTGGAAAATGAAAAAATAATAATAATAATGTACCAACAATAATCAAAATAATAAAAAAAACATCCTGAATTTTGTCCCAATTTAAGACACTAAAAGTGGTTATCTAAATCACTAGATTTCCAAAAAAGAATAGTTGTTGTTTTTGAAACTTTATAGAAACACAAGTGATAATGTGATTTACACAGGCACAATACAGAATCATGCTACTGTAAATAACATTCATAAAGTGTCTAAAAGAGCAATACAACCCATAAAATCTGCTTCTCAATATTTAAAAAAAATAAAAAATAAAATATCTGTACCTCATTTTCACACACACACAAATTCAAACAGGCAGATGGAGACAGATACATGTTGTTTGGGATGAGGATGTGTGTGCAGTTTGTTGGAAAAATAAAAGACAGACGTCACCCACAATTTCTCCTCTAGTCAGTAGTAAATTTCATTTACCTTTAAAATGGAGTGAATTAGATGAAGATCGATATAAACATTTCACTGACATGCGTGCATTATTATTTCCTGGTAGTATGTACATCACTAATGTTCCTCACTAAAGATAATGAGACATGGGAGAGCGGAAATGTTTACATGCAAGTACCATTAATCCCGGTTCATACGGGTATATAAAAGCTACTGACTTAACATGCGCATCCTCAGTGCTCGTTTCAAAAAGTGAAAGATGGTGATGTCCATCTCACATCAGCCCTTTTCCTTTCTTACCTTCTAAAATCTATGATCAAGTTTCCATTCTCACATTCAGCACTTACATCTCTCTCACACACAGGCATGTTGGTGTCGGTGGTTTACAAGGACTCTCCATAGTTGTAATGTATGTTATACTGTAAGAAACTGCTTATTGTGTGTCCCTACGCCTAAACCCAACCCTCACAGGAAAACTGTGGCAAACTTTGATTGTCAAAAAAACTGTTTTATATAATATTATTATTTTTTAAGCATTTAGAATTACAAGGACACAGCATGTCTTCACAAACCACCTCAATATAATCCTAGGCATAGGTCATAATACAAATTTCTGTCCTTGTAAACCACCAAACCGGTGTACACACACACTTTTCACTAAGAAACCTTTCCATCCACATCATATCCATGTTATGTATTAAGTTATTCAAATTCAGCAAATGTAATTGTTTAATAGTCATAAGTGCTGTAATAATTGTCTTTCTCAAAGTGCTTTGATAAAGATCATAAAGCACAATGCCCATCTGCTGCTCTGGTATTATAGTGGGACTGCTGCATGCTAGACGCTCACGCTGAATGCACAAACATCAAATCCAAATGCCTTCATTTCAAGCCTAGGAGCTCTGAGAGAATGGAATGGAAAAGACACAAACGGACGTAGAACTTAAAAACTGACCAAATGTACGAAAGTAAACAGGAAGTGATGGGGGAACAGATCAGCAGATTACAGCAAGAGAAAGCAAAATCCAACATCATGCATTCTATCAGATTAAAAAAAAGCCCTGGATTGCGGTGATCAGAGCTAAGCTGCAAAAGTCTTGCTTCAATCTCACACTGACAAACAAATTGCATGCTCATATGCTCGGTTTTGAAATTATGCAATGTGTCATGACTCTGAAAAGATCTTGATGAAGTCAAGTGGAGGATTTGACCGCTGCAGATGGGATCTGACATGAAACTGCACTCAGGCTGTGAGCGGATTCAACAGGGTTTGGCCAAATATAAAAGGCGCTTGAAGTTTCCTGGACATCACTGGATTTTAGTGTGACATGTGGGCTCACCGCCAATTACACAGAACTGGGATTAGAGTAGATTAAACCAACCGATTGAGGAACAGATATGGGGGAGATACAGGGGAGAGAGAGCGAGAGCGAGAGAGGGATTACAGGATTTTTAAAAAAAGAATGATGTCGGTGAGAGAGATGTGAGGCACTTAAAGTGTCATAGGACACACACACACAACAAAATGTACACTAGAAATGTGTAAAAGTACCTTTAGGGATCCAACAGTCTGCCCCTGGTAAAGTACCCTCTTCAGTTGTCCCTTGTTCAAAGGTACCACTCCAATGACAAACTGATGCACCCTAATGATAAGAAATTTTCTTTACACCATACTCCGTACCCAATAAACATTCACAAGAAAAGATGAAATGAAGGGTTGTTTGGGCATGGGTAAGCAATAGTCCATCTGTGCATTATTATGTAAACACGTACCATTCAGATTAAGTGTTAGCCTAGCACTAGTGCCTCAGATATCATTACTTCCAATTTACACTGCCCCCTTCAGGACAACTCTAGGCAATACATGTAAAGCTGCAAAGGACACAATATACAACAGAAATAAATACAGAACCTCGTCCCTCTGGTTTCCACAGGTGTCTTACACACATGAGTAAGTATGTACAAGAGCCCGTATCATTAAAGCTAGATAAAATCCACTTGTGTTTCAGGATTAAAACAAGAAAGTAAAAAGGTGCCAATTTTGATACAGGCACACACATTGGAAAAAGTGTATGCAGGTTTAGAAAAAAACAAGAACCAAATAAAAATCCTCAAAAAAAATACGTACAACTTCTAGTAATACTATAACTATTCTTACAATCCACCGAGAATAGAGATGGATTTGAAGAGACTGATGAGAAAAATAAACAAAAGGAGTGTAGTATCATTAGTAGACTCCTGTAGTGTCCGTCTCTGACTTGGCAGAAGTGCTTGAGGTGGAGGAGTCCAGCAGTAAGGATGAGACATTGGCTATGTTGCTCCAGCTGTGGTTGGGGGAGGAGTAAGGGGGTGTGCTGCAGTTGGATGGGGGCCCGGAGTTTGGGCCGTCATTGGTCTGACCCAACAAGCTGTCTTTACGAGAGCCTTTGCTCTCAAGCTCCTGCAGATATTGAGAAATCTCCTCTGGCAAACGCTTTAGCTCTGCCTCGAAGTCACGGGTCAAACGGGCCTGATTCTACAGAGACAACATTTAAAATTGAAAGTAGGAAGTAAGTAATCAAGCAATATTATGACAGCTTCAAACTAGGAATAGACTAAAAGGGCAAAACTGATATGAGTAAGTGTTTCATTGATGGAAACACAGCTGTTATGTCATCAGCATTTTACATGTCAATGAAATTTCACAGAACAAACTAACAAAAAGACATACCAAGACTAACTAAATAAATGTAAAAAGATCATCATATTGTATATCATATTGTATATAAGCTACAAAAGTGACGCAGTTAAGAACTGAATTGTTCATGATTTTCTTTTTTTCCTTTTCTTTTGTTGTATGATTAGCATCAAGGATATAGTCTAATATACATGTTGCAGTACATTATTACAATAACAATACCAGTTCAAAACATCAAGCAGTAGAACAAGATGTTTTGTACAGCTAAAATTAATTAAGTCTTGCACATTTATGTAATCAATGGCTGCTTTCAGGAAAAAAATTGATCAGTGAAAGAAAATATTGTGGTCAAGAAAGACTATTTTGTCAGGATTGATGGCTGAATAGATATGTCCATGAACTGACCATAGGAATCTCTTCCTCGATTTTCTGAAGGATGTCCTTATGAAGGGCTTTCAACTTCTCTTGACGCTTCCCCTGAGATACTTCCAGCTACGCAAAGACAGAAAGTTAATTAAGAGTCTTCCTGAAAAAGATTCTATCACTTTGATAGTTTGTCCTCAAGATTGTCTGGTATGGCTTTGGAATACTTTGTTTTAACAAGGAATGTTACATAACAACAAGGTAATGTAGACAACAATAACAAAAACAAAAAGCACAAAAAATAATCAGTATGAGTAAAACCCAATATGAAAACACAACTAGAATCATCCAATGCCTTCTTGCTGACTCTGATTTGATCATTATATATTTTAGGTTGATTTTCACACAAAACTGACTAGGTTGACTAGTTTTAATATAATATAATATAATATAATATAATATAATATAATATAATATAATATAATATAATATAATATAATATAATATAATATAATATAATATAATACAGGGCGATGCAGTAGGTAGTGCTGTCACCTCACAGCAAGAAGGTCGCTGGTTCGAGCCTCGGCTGGGTCAGATGCCGTTTCTGTGTGGAGTTTGCATGTATGAGTGTGTATGGATGTTTCCCAGAGATGGGTTGCAGCTGGAAGGGCATCCCCTGCCTAAAACTTGCTGGATAAGTTGGCGATTCATTCCACTGTGGCGACCCCGGATTAATAAAGGTACTAAGCCGAAGAGAAAACGAATGAATAATATAAAATAATATAATATAATATAATATAATATAATATAATATAATATAATATAAAATAATATAATATAATATAATATAATATAATATAATATAATATAATATAATATAATATAATATAATATAATATAATATAATATAATATTCATTCATTTTCTTTTCAGCTTCGTCCCTTTATTAATCTGGGGTCACCACACCAGAATGAACCGCCAAGTTATCCAGCATATGTTTTTACGCAGTGAATGCCCTTCCAGCCTCAACCCATCACTGGGAAACATCCATACACTCTCATTCACACACATACACTACGGACAATTTTGCCAACCCAATTTACCTGTACCACATGTCTTTGGACATGTGGGGGAAACCGGAGCACCCGGAGGAAACCCACGCCAACATGGGAAGAACATGTAAACTCCACACCGAACTGCCAACTGAGGCTCAAACCAGCGACCTTCTTGCTGCCATGTCACCATGCAGCCATAATATAATATAATATAATATAATATAATATAATATAATATAATATAATATAATATAATATAATATACAGTGTATTTAGAGCTGACCTCATAACCAGGTTATAATAGTAGATTTACTACTGTAGTATCAGAATTATTGATAATTTTTCATGATTTTAAGAGTAAAAATAATACACAGACATAGGTAGACCTCAAACAACAATATAAAACAATAAAAAGCAAGTTCTCTGCCTCTCACAGAGGTGTGTTAAAGAAAATGTGTATATTATTATATATTATTAGATCATAAACAGTAGGGCTGCAAAATACATTGCAAAATGATTGTTATCTAGATAATACTATATGCAATATACGTGTTGCTGTCGTGTGATAAATGACATTTGCTTTATGCATTGGTTGTTTATCTAAATTTGACCCAAAGGTGAACCCAGGGCTGAAAATCAGCTGGGTAGTATGTCCGAATTCATAGAATTCGAAAATCAGTATGCGAGAAGTACCCGGATGACTTACTACTTCCGGCGAGATTCTGAAGTGTGCATCCCATGCATGCTGCGCTATCCCATGATGCCCCGCGAGAGAATTCATGAATGGGAGTGAAGCGACGCAACTGACGCAGGTAGGTCATGTGACCATGACAAAACGGCGGATGTAGTACGTCCGAATTCCATTCATACTCTTACATTCATACTGTATAGAACGTACTTTTCTAACGGCCTAATAGTTTGTTAAAATTCAAATGCAGTACCTACTGAGTAGTAGGTGGTTTCGGACGCAGCCATTGTTTATCAAAGACTAAATATTTGCACTTTGACAGTTTTTTAGTCTGAATTTGAATTATTAGATCTGAAAAGTATTTTATTACTGTTTATTTTAATGTGATTTTAAAACATAACATTTCCCTACAAAAATGCTATCATAAGAAATATTGTTATAGTTAGGCTACTCAACAACACATATTTTTCCATACAGTATTTGTGCAGTTCCTATTTGTGGAAGAATACAGTCACTGCATAACCTTTGCTCAGAAAAAAAAAAAAACAGGCACACACACACACACACACACACACACACACACACACACACACACACACACACACACACACACACACACACACACACACACACACACACACACACACACCACACACACACACACACACACACACACACACACACACACACACACACACACACACACACACACACACACACACACACACAGCTCTCTACTCTTGAACTAATCTGAAGGCCACATGAAGTTTGGGGGTCTGTAGCTACTGATTCAGCAGAAAGTTAGGGATTTTTGTGTACAGTGCAGCTCAACATGCACAGACCTTGCTTTGTGATTTTACGTGGCTATACAGTACGTTGACCGTTGAATATTTAGTAGTGAAGAAATGTCACAGTCTAACTTATAGCACAGGTGGCAACCTATCACACTACAGCCTCAATGACTCACTGAGCTCCAAAGAGTGACACATTCACAAATTTTCTAGAAGCAGTATGTATGCCTAGGTGCTGGATTTTATACCCCTGTGGCCATGGAAGAAATTGAAAGGCCTTCAATAATTTGGAAGGGTATCCTAAAAGTTTTGGCAATATAGTGTATATTATGTATAAATTAACATTTTTTTTTTTTTTTTTGGATGTGATGATTAGTGATGAATCAGTAACCAACACAATATATGGAGCATGCTTGGTATTTGAGGTGTGGTCAGTTCAATGAATCACTGAAATTACTATTTCTCCTCAATTGATGTTTTCAAAACACTTATCCACACATGTACTGACAGGAAAGCTGAAATTTTATTTACTAAAGCAAAACTGTTATCTAATCAATACTGTGGGCATTTATTTCCAAGCCTACAATTCGGCCTGTCCATTAAAAAATTGCATCTCTCGAGCAAGCTTCAAGACCAGAGACTATTACTTATTAATTTTGATGTTTTTGAATGTAAAAACCACACACAAATATCATAAGTGGACCTCAAACAACAGTATAAAAAAAAAGAAAAACAGTTCATGACTCTTAACTAACAACAACCACCTCTCATAGAGGTACAGTTAAGGTCAGAATTATAAGCCCCCCTGATTTATCAGCCCCCCTGTTTATTTTTCCTCCCAAATTCTGTTTAACGGAGAGCAGACTTTTTTCAACACATTTCTAATCATAATAGTTTTAATAACTCATTTCTAATAACTGATTTATTTTATCTTTGTCATGATGACAGTAAATAATATTTGACTAGATATTTTTCAAGACACTTCTTTACAGCTTAAAGTGACATTTAAAGGCTTAACTAGGGTAATTAGGTTAACTAGGCAGGTTAGGGTAATTAGGCAAGTTATTGTATAATGATGGTTTGTTCTGTAGACTATCGAAAAAAAAAATCTATAGCTTAAAAGGGCTAATAATTTTGACCTTAAAATGGTTTAAAAAAAAATAAAACTTTTTATTCTAGCTGAAATAAAATAAATAAGACATTCTCCAGAAGAAAAAAATATTATCAGACATACTGTGAAAATTTCCTTGCTCTGTTAAACATTATTTGGGATATATTTAAAAAAAAATATATAAGGGGGCTAATAATTCTGACTTTAACTGTATGTTAAAGAAAATAGTTTTTGTTGCCACTAGGTGTAGTAGAATCCACTATGCTCTCAGAAAAAAAAAAAAAAAACATTGCTAAAAACATATTTAAAAAATCCCAAAGCAAAAAACCCTTATTGACACTCAATATGGACAAGGTACTGAATTAAGTTATAACATATATACAACAAATATATTTATATACGTTACATATCTGAAAAGAGACATGCAAATACAGTCAAATCCAATTTTTGCAAAATTCAGACATTAAGAAAAAAACCCTCACCTGACGGATTAAGCTGACCGACTCCTGGATATGTTTTCTATTAATCTCGTTCACATCTCTGCTAAGTGAGAGAATGACAGAAGGAGGTTATTGTACATTACTGTTGGATGAATCAAGAAGCAGTACTGAACACCCCAAACATTAAAGGGATAAGTCACCCAAAAGAAAAAATTTTTTTACACCTCCTCAAGTGGTTCCAAACATTTATTGTATATTAGATTATCTATTCTGTTGAAAACAAATGATATTTTGAAGAAAGCTGAAAACCTGTAACTATTGACTTTCATGGTATGACAAACAAATACAACTAAAGGCAAGGTTGCAGGTTTCCAACATTTTTCAAAATATCTTTATTTGTGTTTAACAGAAGAAAGAAACTGATAAAGGTTTGAGACAAGTAAAAGCTGAGTAAATGATAACAGAATTTTCATTTCTAGGTGAACTATCCCTTTAATAGCTTAAACATTCAAAGGGTCTCATGTATCTCTTTATCTGTATCACTGTGTCAAGTATCACTTGACCAAAAAAATAAATAAATAAAAGACAAAGTGAAATATAGCTGGATGGAAAGACATGTCAAAGTATCACAGAGGTCAAGGCACATTTATTGCATTTCTCTAGTTCTTTATACAATGCAGATTGCTTCAAACAGCTGCAGACATCAGCAAAAAAAAGTAGAAGTGGTTGTTAATAAGTATGAAGTCAATCAATTAGAAAGGAATTCAATACTCATTCAGTTCAGTCCAATTCAATACAAAACATTCCTAGGTTAAGACAGAACATATTAAAAAAGTAGTAGTAGTAGTTTTAGCTGTGGTGAAAAACAATTCAAGAATTTGATTCTGCATTGACTGTGAGATTTTCAAAATGCATTGCTATTCTTTCTTGGATTAACTATGCTCACTAGACAGAGCACTTGTGTGTTTCCCTAAAACCAACTGAACTGAAAATGAACTTAAAATGAAGGCAAGTCACCCATCACAAATGTCTGATGATTTTCTGTTCATAAGTTAAAATTCAATAGTCAACAAATGTTTTCTACAGTCTTAAAAGATAAGTAGGAATGATGAGAAATTGAAAAAATTTAGGTAGACTAACAATTTAACCCTAAACTGCAACAGGCACTGTCCTTAAGGTGAAGAAAAAAAAAAGCAAAAAAAAAAAAAAAACAATAACTCACATCTCCTTTTCTGCTTTTTTGGCCTCGATGATGCTGTTCAGCCTCTTTCTGTCCAGCATCTTCTGCAACTCCTTCTTCTCTCTGCAAGCAGAAATAAGAAATTCTGCCACTTGTCCTCACAGTCAAAAAAAATAAATAAATAAATAAAAAATATAAAAGGTTCTTACTTGTCACAGACATCTTTGAGTTTCTTGATCTGGGCTGCTTGGCACTCGATGGCAATATCCTTCAGTTTCTGATTGGCCTGAGACAGAAGCACAAAGCCATGAAGTATCAGCATTTTTAGCAGTAAGCTGTCAGAGCAGCTACGATAACTTTGCACTGTTCTTGAGTGTGTTCTACCTCTTTGAGGTGGAATTGTTTCACTTCTTTCTCCATCTGAAGCTGTCCTTGTCTGAGTACAAGAAGCTTTTGCATGTGCTCCTCTCTGAACTGCTCCATTTGTTTCTGTAGTTCCAGATCCAGCTCATTTAATTCCCTATGCACAGAATCTTCTGATCCACTGCAAACAGCACACACAACAAGCAAACACACATTTAGTATAATAAATAAATTAATAACAACAACAATAATAATAATAATAATGACACTATTTAAATACTTTTTCTTTAGACTTGTGCGTATACGCTTCTCAATCTGACTGCGTTTCCTCTGGAGGTCTGAGTTCTGCTGATTAAAGAGAGTCTTTTGCTCCTTACTGAGCGCCAACATCTGAAAAATACATATATCAGTCAAAATAAAGACAGATATGGATATATAGCATAGAATATTTGCTGTGCCACTTGTCAGACCAAGGCTCTGACGCAATTTTGCAATGTCACAACTGATTCACTTATATGTTCTGAAACATGGTTATGAAGAATTTTTAGGTCTTTATCCAATAATTACCAGTCTATAATACTCCAGCAAATGACTTTAATAACCATACAGCAATAAAAGTGGAGTAAAAATAACCAAGTGAAATTTTGTAAAGTAGTTATTGTTATGTGACCAACTAGCTCACTATTAAAACACTTTTAAAAACAAATATACTGTAGCAATATTATTGCTTTGCTACTGAAAACTGAAAATAAAATAATGCATGCAGCAGACTCAGGGAATACTCTCTACGCCCATAACAGTAACTGCTTTGAAAGAGCTTCAGCTTTAAAGTAGGATAAAATAGGGTTTCAAATTAGATAAATGTTAGAATAAATGTGCATGTGGTGTAAAATGAATAACTAACTTTAGCTCATCCTAGAGCTTTAAAATTGTAACAGCAAAACTAGCGTCAGATAATCAAGCTGCAACAATATTTGCAATATTCTGAAAAAAAAAAAAAAAAAAATATATATATATATATATATATATATATATATATATATATATATATATATATATATATATATATATATATATATGCAGTTGCAATCAAAATTATTGAACCTCCTTTGAATTTTTTTTTCTTTTTAAAATATTTTCCAAATGATGTTTAACAGAACAAGGAAATTTTCACAGTATGTCTGATAATATTTTTTCTTCTGGAGAAAGTCTTATTTGTTTTATTTCGGCTAGAGTAAAAGCAGTTTTTAATTTTTTAAAACCCATTTTAAGGTCAAAATTATTAGCCCCTTTAAGCTATATATGTTTTCAATAGTCTACAGAACAAACCATCATTATACAATAACTTGCCTAATTACCCTAACCTGCCTAGTTAACCTAATTGACCTAGTTAAGCCTTTAAATGTCACTTTAAGCTGTATAGAAGTGTCTTGAAAAATATCTAGTCAAATATTATTTACTGTCATCATGGCAAAGATAAAATATATCAGTTATTAGAGATGAGTTATTAAAACTATTGTTTTAGAAATGTGTTGAAAAAATCTGCTCTCCATTAAACAGAAATTGGGGTGAAAAATAAACAAAGTGCTAATAAATCAGGGGGTTGAATAATTCTGATTGCAACTGTATATATATATATATATATACATATATATACTGCGCGGCACAGCACAAAATGGTCTAAGACAAGAAAGACATGACCAGCAGGGGGCGGTTATGTAGCATATTGAACATACTGAACTGATATACTGTAGCAGCTAGAGCATGTGAGTGGTGAGTGATGCTGAGTGGTGTGATGCTTGTTCGCTCTACTCAGTAGCTAACCGCCCAAAGCAAGCACTCCGTTAACATTATGCTCACACTGAAAACGCCGGTAAACCAATACTGCTCAGATCCTGCTCCAACATAAAATTTCTCTAGTAGGCCAACTCAATTTTTTTTTGGTAACTAAAAAAATCTTAAATAACTGTAAAATTAAAGCACGTCGATAAAATAAGTTTCTGTTTTAAAGCGGCATCTGTGGTTGATGTTATCATGACAGTAAATTTCATGCATAACATATAATAAAACTAACCTTTTTGAGATGTTTCTTGCTTAGCTCCTTAAATTCCTTGGATTGCTTCTTCAAAAGCTTCAGGCAGGAATTGTGTTGTTTGAGCTCATCAACAGACTCGGGCTCGATTACTGCAAAACACAACAACAGACAGTTTGTCCAAGATCTACAGCAGAGGTTTTCAACCATTAGGGAGGGGCGTAAGAACCTGAGGCGTACAATGGACTAATTATTAACAGTGAAGGACAGTTTACAGTTAGTCGTTTTGGGAACCCAACACGGATTGACACGCTGGCATTTCAGAAACAGGCTCAGCTATCACACTATTCACATTTACACGTACAATGGCTACACTTACAACTGGATAGAGCTGCATGATTAAGCAAAGGCCATTTTAAATCTTCAGCACCTGCTTTCAGATGGAGAAGTGTTTCCTACTCAGAGCCATAGTTCAGTGTCAAGCTATCCAAAATTGTTCTGGGATTTAACAGATGTTTGCATGGCTTCACAGTAGGCCTGGGCGACAATTCAATAACGATAATTGTCTCAATATATATTTTTTCCATAAAACGAAAACGACAGTTCAATAAAGTGCTTGATAATGTTTATACACTATGTGTAAAGCTGTGCCTGCACTTTCGGATGCCGCACGTAGTACAAGTTTACAGCCATACAGTGTTAGTTGCACTTGGAGGAGTAAGAAAAAAATAAGTAAAAAAATTAAAAACAGACATTACAGACATTGTTGACAAGAAACGTCACTAAACTTCAGTAGTCTGGAGCAAAACATCATCCACCTGCACAACAGTTCTATAAGATGGGCACAAACAAAAATATATCTGCACATAGCAGGGTTTTATGCATCCCGCAATATGCAATGTCAAGAGGGTGACTCCATAATGTAAGGTAAAATGCACACACTTGATTATGTAATGCATGTACGCATCTCACAGCGCAAAGCGTAACTTAACCTTTAAATGTCCATGCTTAATCAGTCATCGATTAGGTCTATTGATTAAAGGGTTACTGACAAACAACAGATCATCAAGTAATCATTAGCATCCCTAAATAAAATATATTAAAGGGTATTTTACTCTAAATTCACCATACTCGCCATTAAAAGAAGAGTTCATCCAAATCTGAAAATTCTGTCTCACCTTTTACTTGTTCCAAACCTGTTTTACTTATTTTTTCTGATGTTGAATAATAATATACAATAACTTGTAGGGTAATGTCTTTGGTTGTTGAAGACTTGAACAGTAAATGCTGAAAAATGATTAAAATTGATCTTTTGTGTATTATTTTTTTTATTTATATCGTCATACAGCTCAAACATTTCGCAAGATGTGTTAATTAAGCTGCACAAAGGGATTGTCATGCTGAAAAGCCTTTAAAATTTATAGTTATAATGATTCAACATTTATCGTGATAATTATCAATATCAACTGAGATGAAAAAAATTATTGTGATCATTTTTTTTTTGCCATAATCGCCCAGCCCTACTTCACAGTGAACTGTGACTCTGTTTCTGCTGATCTGAAAGTATGTGAAATTATCACATATAATTACATGTTTTTACTCCTAACTCATGCCATAACCTCAGCCAAGTGTTTGAAATAAATCTTTTTGTGAAATGTTTTCATGGTTGTATTTATTAGTCACGTTGAATTCTTTGTGGCATATTTGCTGTTCCGGCATGAGTGAAATTTTACAAAATTAAGGGGGAGGGGGGTTGTTGGGGTTGAAAGTATTGCACAGTGGAGTGACTGATGAAGATGAGCGTATGATAATGGATCTTACCTTTAAGGACATTGTTGACTAGATCTTCTTTTTGGCCTATATATTACACATGAACATACAGGTCATTTAATGGGCATGACATTCATAGGCATGATTAGACAACAGTACAGAACTGACAAGACTGCAACATTATGATCCAAATGCAAACAGTAAGAGAGATAGAGAGAGTGAAAGAGGATGACAGAGGTGTAAAAGAAAAAGAAGAAAAGAAAGGTTAGACCAAACCTGATGGAGGAGGGTTCAAGTCAGTTTGCACATTAGGAAGTGTTGGAGATGAGGGCAGAGGGAAGATAGGGTCAGCAGAGGTCATGCAGCTAGAGTCAGTCCCGTCTCCTTCCTCCTGTTTCGTAGGCCCACCCTGCAAGAACAAACATTCACAGTATGCATTTACTTAACAGCTTAAACATCGACAAGATGAGATGGTGAGATGATTGTAAAGGAAATAGGAAATTATTTATCAAATGAAAGTGCGTTTAATAAATGGGGACTTGACCTTTTATTTTTGCAAAACAAACAAACAAACAAACAAAAAAGTACCTAGTACAAAAAAGGTATCAGAAGGGTAGATTAATAGAAAAACTATGAAAAGAATGATAAAGCTTATGGAAATCTTACGAATTTAAGTATTTTTAGTAAATAACTTAAATAACAATCCTTTTTCACCCAGCGCTATAATATGGTTGAGATACTGTAACTATAGGCAGTAGAATTTCTTTAATTGTTAATAATTTCAGAAGTTAACAACCTCAGCCCTCACCTTAATTACTTCTGTTACAAGGAAAGAAATGCCCAGCATATAAAAACACTAAATGAAGAAAAAAATTATGATGACACACACCTCAGTGGGATCCTCCATAAGTGCTAATAGTTGACTTTCTCTCTGGGCCAGCAGAGAGAGATGCTTGATGGGGTTTGTTAGAGCCTCTGCATATTCTATACAAAAAAAGATGAAGAGAAAAGTAAACCATCAAAGGTAGATGCATGACACAGTGGGCAAACATCAGACCCTGATACTAAAAGACTGTTTGCTTGAATCCCACACTGGATGATCCATGAGCCATTGCAATTGCCTAATTCTGCTACTCTAAACAAATAATTAAAAGAAATAAAGAGACACACTGCAGCCAATGAAATATTACTGTACATTTCATAGTATATAGTACCATTTGCAACTCATCAACTTGAGATTTTCCAACATGCCTTATTAACTGGTTATTTATACTTATGAATGAAACATAAATACACACAACTTCCTGATGCTTGGATTTTTATTTAAACATTACACTTCAACAATATTCACTACAGACCTTGTTTAATAAAAAAAAAAAAAACATTAATAGAAAGCCTTAAGACAGTGGTGAATTTGTTGACTGACAATTCATAGGAGGGTCTTTTTAATATTCAAACACATGAAAAAGTGGAAACTTGGCGTAATTGATGCATCTTAAGACAACACACATGGTGTTTATATTTCAAGCATTACCTGTCACCAGTGATAATCCAAATCAGCATGTTTTTTGCGTCACACAACTGCTGAACTACTGTATATATGTGGCTGTTGTGTGTGTGGTCGAGCATTAGATACACATTTACACAGAGTATATGCAGTCAAAACTCCAGCTTTTTGTTTCTTGGTGTACTTATTGAAGGGGTAGTTTAATGCTATGAAAATACTACAAATAATAGGCATAATGATAATTATTATTATTCTGTCCCAACCAATTGTTGGTGAATTAAAAATTTAACAGATCGTGTAAGAACAGCAGAAAGCAGTTTGGGTAACTTTAGTGACTTCACTGACAATTGTTTTTTCTTAATATCTTTCTTTTTTAACTACAACAAAGAGGGGGAAAGTATATACATAATCACATTTACATTAACATGTTCAATTCAACCAGCAGTAAAATTTGACTAATGTATATAATTTTATACAAATCTTTATATGCATATAAAAAAATCTATTAAATGAGACAATTTGAATCTAATATTAGCAAATTTGTTACACCACCAGTGTAAGCCACGAAGAAGTGTTTGTACAACGAAATACAGGTGGTATAAATCCAATAATAATCAAATGATCGTTGAATATTTAAAAAAATAGAGCACTTACGAACATTATTTCCACGTTTAAATCAGTCACAGAAATAATCTGCATGTGAGTTATTCTCGACCGCACACTTAGAGAAACTGAAAGTAAAACTCAACCGAATATATAGTGCAGTACTTTAAATGTCAAGTTGGTGGGGGCCAGTAGTTTGAGACCCCTGCTCTAAATACATAACATTGGTTATACCTGAGATCCCTTGCTTACCTTGGTGCTCGTTGGGAATGTAGTCCTGTACCTCAGTGTACACGAGCAGGGATGGCAGCATGAGTGGTTGGTTCAGTTCATTCTTTAGACAGATGTAGTGATATCCTAACACACACACACATACACAACAGTTATTATATAGCAGATCTTCTGTACTGTATCAGACTAGCAAGATCACTGTTATGTATCGGCACCTGGGCGCAATGCTGACACTGGCAAGATACGATGACCAATAAATTTTCCGTTTTCTTCATATACCGCCACTCTCAGAGATGCCAGAGTAGGTAACACCACCTAGACAGAGAATGAAACGAATTACATACTTTTTCAAAATGTTATTAATTTTACATAGTATACTGATAAGTTTTTGTGCATGACAGAATTGTCAGTTTTGGGTAAAATATTACTTTAGTTTCTTACCTTATTGAACACAAAGGTTTCATCATCCCAAACTGGGTCCAGAGAGTTGTTGTTTGAAGTTTTTGTTCGATATTTCCTTTTAGTGTCTGCAGGAAGCCCAAACATGTCCACCTCCACATAAACGCCAACCTTCTTATCGTTTAGAAACTGGCCTGAGATGATCTGTGTATGTGAAGGAATTAGATGTCTGTCATCATTTTACATGTGAAAATATAAAAGGCATAATAACGCACATCATCTGTTGTTTGAAACAGTAAATATAAAAATAATAACAATATACCTTCACTTTAACTGTGTTGGCTACAATGCCATCCACAATGTCTGTAGTAAAGGGGTCAAAGTGTTTGTCAGTGCGTCTCATGAACTCCGGTTTCAGCAGATAGCCACAGCGGCCATTATATTCAAACACCCCCATGTTCAGCTGCATCGCCAGGTCTGAGAAACAGAGTAAAAGCTTCTTTTAGGAATTCATATGTAAAACTGTAGAACAGCTAAACAGCTAAAGACAAATTATGAAGAACAAAAGAGCTATGTTCATGTCTCACCAAGGGTTTGGAAGTTTAGTGCCACCATCTGGCAGCCCACGTTCCAGAAAAGCTGTGGCATATAGTTACTGGAGTCCACACGAGTGCCTTTGGGGTAAATGCGACTCATTTGCTTTTTATTATATCTGAATACAAACATTTTGTTTAGGAAAAACAACATTGCTTGAACATGACACAGCAAGCACACACATCAAACATTCAGAGCAGCACTACAAATACAAATAAATAGCTTAAAAAAAACACAAAATGGCAAGATCAACATAATATTGACAGATACATCTAACAATTAGAAATTAATACTTCATCCAAAAAATGAAAATCCTGTTTTTAGCTGCTCATGTTCTACTAGTACATGCATTAAAGAATACATTTAATTAAGAACCTTATAAGATGTTCTAAAACTTCCCAAAACGTGCAGTTTATGGTGAGTACAGTACATAGTATGAGTTGGCGAATTGGGAATGTGCATATGGGTGATTTAAGAATTGCAAATACATTTTGCAAATTGTCTCCTATTTTTTCAAAAACAAAACATTAAATGAAATCATTTTGAACAACATCAGCAATGATATCCATTTACTGTATCTCTAAAAGATGTATTTAGTTTCATTTTGTCTTGGAAATATTAGCTACATATTTTTTACGGTCTCTGCCTCCTGAATCTTACATTCAGCTGCATGAAATAAGTCTAATTTGTATCTTTTTTGTGTTTACTTATTTAAATAAACATTTGCAAGAAACATCTATTTCTGTATTGTTTATAATTTCAGTTTTAAATGTATACTTTTTGTGTCTCTTCTGAAGTTCTGGTCAACTCTTTTACATCAGTTATGGAAGGGCATGACAATCTTTAAAGCACTGACAAAAAAACACATGACTTGCTGCAAGTGAATTCACTTCCTCTGGTGAGACACTCTGTAAGACACCGAGGCATGTTGTTTATTATTCTATTTTTCATTTGTAGCAAATATAGGATACACCAATATTAGATTAATTATTTGTCTCTGTTATTGTGAATTTCTCATTCCTTCATTTATTTTCCTTTGTCTTAGCCCTTTATTCATCAGGGGTCGCCACAGCAGAATGAACCACCAACTTATCCAGCATATGCTTTACACAGCAGATGCCCTTCCAGCTGCAACCCAGTAATGGGAAACACCCATACATTCTCAAATGCACACTCATACACTACAGCCCATTTAGTTTATTCAATTTACCTATGCCGCATGTCAAAATGGAAACCGGAGCACCCGAAGGAAATCCACACCAAAACGAGGAGAACATGCAAACTCCACACAGAAATGAATTTCTTATTCACTTATTAAAAATTTTGTTTTACACATGCCATATGGTTGAGGTTAGCATCTTGTGCTAAAGCACAAAATGGTGGAAAATGTCAACTCTGTTATTGGTGTATAAAGTTTAACAATAATTTAAACAACAATTATTAACATAATCAAATGTTCCCAATCACATTTAAGAATGTTGGATTATTTTGCATTATAAATCAGTTTACATTTGTTATATTATCATGAAAATTGCTTAAAATGTACCCACAGTTCTGCACTGAGTCATACAGTATGTCATTATCTACTACTGACAGAGGCTGGTGAAGGATACTCAACAAACTCGGTGGGAGAATTTTTCAATGTATCCATGCCTTTGGTCTCCACAAAAGATGACATCTCGAAAAACTTTTTCCTCTCTAAAATAAGAGAGAGATCAACGTTAAATTATACATTCCTGTATGTTTGTTTGTTTACGTATTTATTGCCACATCAGCAACTTACGGCTATTTCATGGCAATATCAACATAGATAAAAACATATTACATAATAAAAACTTCAATACCAACTTCATTTTGATTTGAACAAGAGTTGATTCAAAATCTACAAAAATGTACATTAAAAACATTATATATGATTTTTAGTTAAAATGTTTATTACATAGCCTAAAACTCTTCATGGGGATACATTTTTAAAAAAAATCAAGTGACTCATTAAAAATCATTAAAAAGTATTACAAATCTTGTCTAGATTTGTAATAAAATATGCTTAATAGTGGGAGAGACATTCTTTTACGTAACATCTCATATGTGTACCAACCATTATATAAAATGGATTATTTTGATCCAATTTTGGCAATCCAGCTAAATTAGAATACAAAGTGTAGTTATCAGGGTTTCTGCAGGTTTCATCCAGTCAAACTTAAGACCCTTTTAAGACCATTAAAAACAAAATTCTTTCTCCGTTTTATTACCGGGATTATCATGAGGAATCATATAATTGTTTTTTGTTTTGTTTTATTTGTTTATTGTGGAATTTGCTGTAAAAATGTCTAATAGCTGTTGTGAATTGTATCTCCTTGCAATGAAAAATGTAGATATAAAAAATAAGGTTTTTTTTAGATGAATTGTTGGTGATTAAGTGGATGCTGGCCCGATTGAGTAGCTTTACTTGGACACAGCAAAACTTGGACACAGCAAAATTAAGACCTGTTTACATGGATTTAAGACCTACAACACAATATTTCAATGAATTTAAGACTTTTTAGGGCCTAAAATTTTCCTTTTTGTAGTTTAAGACATTTTAAGACTTTAAGACCCAGCGGACACATGGAGTTATAAATACGATGTTAAAAGCATCATTACTCACTGGCCGCCACCTCAAAAGATTTGAATTTGACTGGTTCTATGTAGTTGACCAATGTGGACATCTCCTCCGTGGCATTCACCTCACTATATGCAGTACCCTGAAAAAGAGAGATGGGTCAAAAACACGCACAGAATGAGGATTGAGTAGAAAAGAGAACCGTGCAGAGGGACAAAATCTACCTCATCAGTGTTGTTGTGTTTCTTTGGATCTGGAATGGGTTCCTCTTCCTCCTCCTCATCACTTTCACCATCTCCCCGATCTATAAAGCAATATAAAAACATAATACACACACAAACACATAAACATTTTAAACACACTATAAATACATTAACTGTGAACTGCCATACTAGTGCCTAATTGACACCATTCTCTATCCTGAAGGCTGAGACCTCATGTCATCTAGACACAAACCCACCAATTGACTTGCGGTTATCATGGTCTTTGGCCATCCTCTCTGCAAGCTTCTCGCCCCCATTGGACATGAGCTGGCCCACATCCCCATCAGACAATGGACAATCTAAACACAAATCTTATAATGAATGGGTTTTAATGGGAAATGAAATGAGTAAATGAAAAAATGGACGATGTATACAGTACATTTAATTTCTCATATACCCCTGAAAGAGCTCAATACATTTGGATTTGAATCACACTGGTTTGGAATAACATGAGGGTGAGCACATGTAAATGATGAGTTTATGAAATAACTCCATAATCATGTCTATTTAAGGGACATGCGGAATCAAATGGCCCACAAGAATAATTTATGAATTAAAAATGATCACAGAATGAAATAAAAGCTATGCTTCTTCACAAAAAAGCAGATGTGAAATGGTAGTTGAAAACACACAAGGCAGTTAACTGTGAAGGAATTGTTCACTGTTGAGTGAGAGAGATTGCTGTCAGAATAAAAATCACATTAGCATCAGAAGTTTGGTTGATTATAAGAATTGGCTCACGAGGGTCAGCTAATTCACTAATTGGACATCACAGGTTGCACTGTCCAACAAAACACAACATGATCTGCTGATGCTGGAAACACTGATGTGCATTCTAACAAGCCATTCACACAGATTACAGTTACTGCTTTTCCATTTTTTCCATGTAAGCACGCTCAACTAAAGTGTTTGACCATAGTGCTCATGTCTTGGGTAAGTACCTCAATGTGCAACTTCAATTTATATATACACACATTTTATACATATATACATACACAGTATATTGTGTGTTCACAAGTTGCTATACACATTTCAATAATCATCACAATTGTTTTGATGCATTTTGTGACCGTTTAAATCACAGTCACTTCTGTGCTAGAGCAGATCAGGCTATGTTTTGGTATGCTTGCATGTGTACACACACCATTCAAAGGTGAAGACTGTTCGTCTGTCCCATCCTTGCGTCGGATGCTCCCACCATTAGAGGCCCTGTGGTGATGTTTTTTCTTGTTCTTGATCAAGATCTTCCCCAAAAGCTCCTGGGGGCTTGGGAGTTGTTGACCAGGAACCAGCTGTAAAAACAACATGATCTCTCAATGATGAGGGCCAAATCAATCCGTCATATTCATTTATTACTTACTCTGGGTTATGATCAAGCTGTCAGTTTATATTCTATGCAAACGATCAAGTTTATTGGACATCATCCTCCTTAGATACTTACATTAATAGATTGTTTTATTTTATCATTTCTGACAACAGAAGTTTGATATATTTGTTTTTATGGTGAAGAACAACCCACCGGGAATTTGTCCAGGGGGTCAATGAGCAGTGCATCCCCGAACATTGAGCGACAATATTCAGCCATTTTAGCCTGCTGCTTTGCTCTAAAAGTAAAATAACAACCAGGGTAAGATATACACAATGGCAAAACAACACGCATTAACAACATAAGCAAACCTTGCACTTACGAGTCCACGTGGTTCTCAAAGGACAGGATGAGAGGGTAAGGGGACGTCTTGAAAGCGCTTTCAGCAATGGCTTCAATCACATCCTGTAAAAACAAACAAGAAAACATTATAGACATCATCTCTCATTGCAGTTTAGACAGGGATTTCAGCCAAAATATGAAGTCACAGACTCTGAGATGGGGCCATACACACACCTTGAATGGGATCTCAGTTGTCATGGTGAAACCGTGAGTGATGATTGGTTCTTCTTCAGGTGGGCGGCCCTTCCAACAGTCCAGCTCTATACAGCGGCATCCTGTCAGCAACACCTGTCTGTACATCTCAACTGAAGACAGGCCCGTCAACTGCCCCACTGAATTGAAAAACACACAGTTACAGATATGCACATTACCATGTTCCTGTCTAATAGAATGTGTGTTTGTGTACCTGTAAGGTATGTGTTGTGTGAAGAGTTGATGAAATAGTGGGACAGCGGCTGGTTCATATCATCGATTATGTCCAGCCTCTCAGGGGGAACCACAGAGTTTTCATCTCCACCAAGATACTTTGTGAAGCTCATCAGGGAGATCTGATCTGCTCACACAAAGATATGTGAAACAAATTGCCATCAGACTCATCGTATGACTAGGACCAGACAGAATCTGCGAACATTTTTTGCTATTTCTGCTAAGAATTTTGTAAAAAAATCTGCATATTTATGCAGAATGATTTTAGGAGTATCATAACTAAAAACTTAATATTTGAAATAAAAAAAAAAATACATTTTTAACTTTTCTCTAATGCAAATCCAATTAGACACACTTATTAAACAAAGTAAGTCTTTCATATAACATATCTACTCAAAGACAGAAAATATTACTTTACAATCTGTACTATAAATAAATCATTTGAACATTTTTAATATAACTAATAATATATCACAATACTATTAGTCAAATTAATAAAAAAAAACTGAATAAAAATACATTTACACGCATTTACACAAGTAAATACATAGACTTAATGCACACACAGATTCAGTATAGGACTACGTATGACCAATGTGTGTGAGTGTGCACTTATACCTCTCTCCAGCTGGCTGGTGTTGGTCTCATATTTCTCCATGAGCTGGCGGACCTGATCTCGTTTGAGTGGAGGGTAAAGAACCTCATTTAGTCGTGAATCCCTCTGTTTGCGATTTATGAAGTCCATCAACTGATCCAGTGACAAGAAGGGCTTGCCTTTAGACCCTCTACACACACAAAATTGTAGTGAATTGGCCATTAGAAACACTGTGTATTGCATTTTTCAAACAATAGTTTTAAAGACATTAAGTGTTACAAAAAAGTATTTGGACACACTCAATAAAACAAAATAATGAATAAATCTTGTATTTAAACATGTTTAAATGTGAACTAAAGTGTCAAAAAGACTTTTTTGGCACACAATATTCACTGCAGTTAAATCCTGTTCACTCACAGATCTACAAAAATTCGCTCCACCTCTGGTCTGGGACTTAGTTTGTTTAAAAAGTTCTGGAACATTTCCCAGGTGAAGTCATCTGGTTTTATACCGTCCACCTGGATGTATGGATGGATGGATGGATGGATGGATGATAAAAGGACAGATATACAGACAAGAGAGAGAGACATATAAAATGAAGAGATTAAGTTCAAAGTTACTTCATTCCACAAAAGCACCTTTAGTGACAACATACCTAAAACGTTTTTTGGCCTAACCCCCCTTTCGGGAACATTACTTTGAAAAGCACAAATTATCTTTAAAGATACTTATAAACTACTGTGTGTAAGCACGCAATGTTCACAACAGAAGATGTAAAACTGGTTCTACAGCACTGAGCCATATCCACATGAAGCATTTTGAACTTCATGTTAATCTGACGTGCTCCTGACATATTCAAAATAAATAAATAAATAGATGGCATACAGCTATTGCTTTTTCTGGAGAAGTTTTACATCCATCAACATCTCTTTGTTCATATTGTGTCTTTGTAAATGTTCTTTCTTGTATAATAAACTAAAATATTTTTTTTTTAAATAAATGGGATACAGCAAAAAATGCTGCAATGGTTGGATAATGCAAGTAAACATTTTGTTATATATTGTGCACTATGCTTCTGGAGTTGTTGCCACAGTTAGTGATTACCTAGACATGTCAGTTGTGCGACCCCTGGTGTTTACTATGGGTCGTCTAACTGATTCAGTTCATTCATAAGTTCACCCAGCAGAGGGCAGTGCAAGACAAGAAACATGTAGACATATTGAAGATTAGCTTCTGTGTCCAAACTAACCCATGAAAGGACTGAGCATAGATCACCATAAAGTGTAAAAGACGTGATTAGTCTTAAATGACGATAAAACTTTCTTAGCAAGTGTGCGTTATTTGAAAAAAGGAAAACAATACTTTAAAAACAATGAATTAAGAAATGAGAGAGAGACTGATTCAAACATGTTTTGTTAAAACTCAACAGACACACAATAAAGGGTTTAACATGTAATAGAGGTGATTGGTGCATGATTGATTACCCTGCTATAGACCAGACCGCAGTGCTCCAGCGCCATCTCCACACGTTTCTTATCCGAGAACATTTTTAGGATGCTAACAGAAGTGAAAGAGAAAGAGAAAGAGAAGAAGTGAAAAGAATAACGAAAGAAGAAGTGGTAGATTAGCAACAAAAGCCTGAAAAACTAGAACTTAACTGTGTTTGAGTAAGAAAGCTTGTATTTACTCACTTCTTCACTGGGATTTTCCCATCTTGAGTTACCTGCAGTTTTAGCTTTGTGTAACTATTACAACAAACAAAAAAAGACTGTTAGAGACAAACTACTATCACTCATCATTAGCTCACAGTGATTATTTGTACTTCTGCAAAATCTAATGTACATTATCAGCAGACTACAACAATCATCCAACACCAGCACTGCCTCAGACTGAGGCAAATCAAATAATGGGTTTTTCATTCTGGAGAGAACAAACCCAAAACCTGCTAAATTATAGCTCACCCAAAACATCATTTGTCATTTATTTTCCAATCCTGTATAACTTTCTTTTCCTTATCATGGGGTAGCAGAACTTTCAATGTTTGACTGAGCTAAACTTTTAAGACCATGTGTGACCTTCAATTACAAAACCAACTCTGAGGCTAAGCTAAAGTTAAACATGGAAACCTGGCTAGAACTTTTGTCAGGTCCAGTTGGACTTAGATTAGACAGTGAGATATGAAGATCACATTCTGGCAAAAGTAACAAAATAAAGTGCAATTGTCAGAAATAAAACAGCAATTATGCCGCAATGTAAAAATTTTAAGTATAAGTTGTAATTTCAGGATTTAACCTGCAATAATAAGATAGAAAGTTACAAAGAAGTAGTATCTGAGAGATACTGTATTAAGTTGCAATATGAGATATAAAAAAATGTCACAACTGTGAGAAATAGTCACAATTCAGAGTGAAAAAGTTGCATTGTGGGATGTACTGTATACAGTATATAAAGCTCAATGAAAGCTTTTCGTATTTTTACTATTAAAGTACCACAATGTTTCAGAGACTAAGTTGAAAGAAATTAACGTTGAATTGTATAAATGTGATGTTTGATTTATGTAATGATTATCTTAAGGGGGAAGGTGATGTGGTGTATTGGGATAATGTGTGTTTGTAATGATTTGGGTGTTGGTCTGGCAATTCATTGGTTCTTGACAACTATTTAAGCCATGTGATGTATTGTTGTGATGACATTGTTGATATACCCAAGTAAAAGCACGCTTGATGGCATTTCTTAATGTTTGCCTAGTAAATATATAACAACTAACATGTCACTTGGCATCACACAACGGTTTCAGACAAACACAGAACACTCACGCTTTGAGTAAGAAGATGTTGCGGGAAGCATTCTGGGACAGCATATTTGTGGCAAGTTTAAACAGTTCATCCGTCCACAACTGAAAACCCAATCATAACACAAATCAAACCTTCTTAAATGAATTAAGGCATTTATTTAGTAAATATGATAATCAGAGAAATAAATCATGCTTCATATGTGCCAAGTTCAACATAAAACAAGATCTAATATCATTTGTTTAGGGGTGCCCAAACTTTGTCGTATGAAGGACCAAAAACCAAATATGGAGAGCCGTGGGCCGAAGACAAATATACCAAACTATTTTACATTAAAGTTGACATGCCTAATTTCCTCATTTATAATATTTTTTATAATATTAAAAAATAAATAGAAAACATTACTTTGAATCATACTGTATTAACTAAAGCAGTAAAACATTTTAAATTATAACTCCAATAAACACATAAACAGTCGTATTTATAACACAGTGGAGTTCAATGCTGAATACACTAGTCAAGCAGAATCTGCCTTTACCTTAATATCCTCACCAAAGTCTCTGCATTGTCCTCGATTCATTATATGTACATTTTAAACTAAATCTGATTCATTTACACCATTTAAATTGAAACATTTCATTTTAAATAGTTTTTTGTAGCTTAACTATAAAACAAACAAATAAAAGGTTACATTCAATTTCAAATGACAATCTCTAAACCACTCTCAGATGGGATGGACCGCAGGCCCTAGTTTGGGCATCTCTGAATTAGATAATACAATCAAAAATGTACACTTAAAGCTACAGTAGCATGCAGAAAAGCAGGATGGAGCAAGAGGGAGTGATAGCAGGGACATGGTCTCCTGGTGACAAGGGCTGGTTGCCGTGGTTACCTTGCAATAGCCATCCTGCACAGCTTGGAAGTTGAGGAAGGAGATGTTGACCAGGTCGTTGCCGTAGACGACCGTTAGCAGCCTTGAGTCAGAGTTCCCATCTGCTTTGCCCGAAAACAACATTTCACGAATACGTTGGTCCTAAAAACACAAGCAAACTTTACCACCCACATACGCTATCCTGACATAGGAGCCTTTCTAAACATAAGCTTCATACTGACACTTTCTAGCACAGGCATACATACTGTAAAACCTTACCTTTGGCATCTTGGCAAACTTCCCTGTCCTGGTGTCCCTGATATGACTCATGTCCAGGATTTCCGCTTCCTAGAAGATACGGAAAAAGACAGACCCAAAGAAATGATGAGTGCAAATAATAAATATTACAATGTCATTCAAAAATACAAACAAAAAAACTGAATTCACTGAGAAATCCTACTGAGACATCCATGGTTATGACAATATTGAGTATAGTCATTCAATTTAAATAAGTAATTAAGTAAATAAATAAATACATAAATACATTTTTAGAGTAAACTGTATGTATATTTTTTATGCATCTACCTTACTTTAAACAATATTGCCTACAAACATTTCCCACCGAAAGTCAGACTATGTGTACAAGGCATGGGCCGGTATATGATTCTGACGGTATGATAAACTTGGACAAATAAGTCACGGTTTCACGGTTTTGTGATTACTGCTCTAAAATATATTCTTTTTAAATGTCTGGATAAAAAACGAAAACTTTTTTCCCACAACATATTATATTTTGAGAAACATGTTAAGTATTTTGGAGCAGTGAACATGTCAGGCTGAATAATTCAAATGAATCATTGACTTCTGTTGTCTTCATTAGTTTTAAAAACACAGATTTCTTTACAATTTAAAACGGCATCATTGGAGATCTTTTCTGCTGGAGATACTGTTGTCTTAAAAACAAAACTAAAAAGTAAGTAAAATATCCTACACATACCTTAGGAACAGTTTAGCAGAAAATGTTGACAGTTTTAAAACCTTGACTTTTCCAAACCGTGGTATACCTTGAAAACGGTTATCATCCCATTCCTAATGTGTACACGTATTTATTGTCTTCTACGTATTACTGTCAACATTGCTAATTGTATACGGTTTTGTTTTTTGGGAGTATGTTGTATTTTGCACTGTCTGGAGCCAGCACCTAAGCTTTCACTCATCATAGTACACGTGCTGCTGATGATGTGACAATAAAAGAGATTTGATTTGATTTAAACAAAGGTTTCAAACTAATTATATGCAAAAAAAAAATTATAAAGAGCAAAAGCTAACCCTTTACAGTAAGGTCTCATTGGTGATTGTTAGTTAGTGCAATGACATCAACAGTGAGAAATGGGCAATTTGTTACAGAAATTATAATGTTCATTTAAAAAACTATACAATCAACTTGATCAGTTTTTAGCTACATTACAAAGCAAGTCTGCCTTTTGATTTTAATGAGTCATTAAACATTAACTAGGACATTAACATTACCCACGATAGATAAATGGTTAACAAGTAGGTTTCATCATCAGTTTAGTTTGTTATCTAACGTTAACAACTGGAACCTTTTGAGACAAGTTAATTGTTTTGAGCTACTTAAATTTAAACAAACGTATACTTTAACTTAATTCCTTCATGCTATCCCAACAGAAATCAATTGCGTGGAACCCAACATTATTTTTACAGTGTATTATTTGAGAATGTTTGTTTGAAATGCAGTTATGATGAAGAACAACACTGCAAATAAAACAACCTGAAAAAGATTGTCTGAATGTTCCTAAAAGGTATTCTAAGTTTAAATATTAAATAGGTATTTCACAGTAATAAACAATCTTGCGCATGTTGATTTTGTATTACTGAATATCAGCATATTTACATCTGTAAATTACACTTGCTAAGAAAAAAATTAAATGTTTATAACCACTGAAAAAAACAGACATTATACACATTCCTGTTCTACTGTTGTTTATTAGGGCTGTTTGACTAATCAAATTGAATCACAATTGAGATTTAAAAGGTTGCGATTAGCTAAATTGCAAGAGGTTGTGATATGAAATATATTTGTATAGGTTAACCTCTTACTAAGCATCAGGACGTGGACACACTGGGGCACTGTTTTCGCACATTTCAGTGTTTATGAATAGATTACACAAAGAACACGAGTAATATTGACAAATTATACATCAGTCTAAAGTTATAACCCTCAAGCAGCCATTGCAGCAAATAGTTTTTCAATGAGAAGCTTATAAAGAATGTATTTGCTAAATTTGTGTAAGTTGTACAGAAACACTTATTAGATGTGGAGTACATATTATCTTAATAACAAGACACACATGCATTCATTGATGTACATCAGGGTTTATTTGAAAAGGTAAGAGTTGGCAGAGTGTTCTGTATTTGTATAACTGTTATTTTTTGTTTTTATAATAAGCTACACTATCTCCCTAATTTGAGTTCAACTTGTTTACCAAAAGCTAAGGTCATTTATTTGTGTTTACGGTTTGCTCTAGAGAAAAATTAGTGTTTCATTTCTGAATATTTAGAAACAAATTTGAATAAATATTTAGGTTAATACTTTTTCAGTATCTTTTTTAACTAACACACTTGCATTTTTGCAGTAAGAAGCTACAATACAGATTATTGAGTTGAAGCTTAGCTACAAAACTAAATCGTAAATCAAATCAAAATCTCAATATCTGTCAAAATAAATAAATAAATAAATAAATCAGGAAAGAATTAAAAAACTTAAAAAAAAAAACTAATTGCAATTAGATATTTTCCCCAAATCGCACAGCCCTATTGTTTGTTTTCTATTTACCATATGTTGTATGTTCTGTGTTGTGTTTACTGTATGTTTTGCATTCTTAATATAATGATAAAAATCAAACATTCCTCAGAGAGAGAGAAAAAAAAAAAACATTGGTAACACTTTTTTTTGATGGTCCATTTGAGTATTAGTAGACTGTCTGCTTAATGTCGGTTGATACTTCTCCTTCAACAGGCATTTAACTGACTATGAGAAACTTTGCATGTCAACTTACACTAACTTTAACCCCAACCTAGGACGGACCATCAAAATAAAGTGTGACCAAAACATTTACCATGAACTAAATTTGCATAAAAACATGTGCTTGCTTGTGCAAAACTAAGAGAAAAAAATATTTAAGTACATTTTAATGTGATTTAAAAATAATAAAAATAATAATTAAATAAAAATAAATGTTTTGTGGTTTACTTCCAGTTTCTGTCTTTCTTTATCGATGCCAGTTATAAGCACTAACACTTATTCAGAGATGCCCAAACTAGGGCCTGCAGGCCAAAGTTGACCCATGGTAACAATGATTACAAAAGAGGGAAAATGATGGGGATGATTTAGAGATTAGTTATTTCAAATTTAATGTACCCATTTATGTGTTTGTTCTATTGTTAAGCTAAAAAAAAGCAAACTGAAATAAATGTTTTAATTTAAATCATGTCAATTAATCAGATTTAGTTAGTTAACACAATTCAAAGTAATGTTTTATATTTATTTTTCAATTTTCTGAAATAAATTAGGAATTACCCATGGCAACATGATTTTAATGTAAAATAGTTTGGTGCATTTAACTTCGACCCACACCTATCAATGATATTTGGTTTTTGGCCCTTCATACAAAAAGGTTAGTGCACCCCTGCACTTCAGATGAGTTTTCTAGCCAGATTCTGACCAATCACATGAGAATTTGAACAAAAATGCCCCTCCCACCAATGCCACCTGTCACCTACTAAGCTCATAGATGTGATTTGTTTACAGCTATAAAAAGAAAAATGAGATCATGCGTCTTTTTCAAGAAAAGTCTGAAAAGAAAAGCGAACTCATGAGGATCTTTCTGAGTTCTCTGGAATGAGATAACAATGAACAGAGACACACAAGCACATATAAGATCCGACAAAATAAAACATACTGTTACTGAAACCAGGAAATAGTCAACTTTATGACTTTATGACAGATTCTCACAACACTTCAGGATTCACATCTCAGATAAACATCTCTCACTTCTTCTGCTTCGTGTGTTCTGGAAGGACAGTTAAACGTGATCACTGGCTCGTAAAGAGAATGGCTGAGTAAATGAGCTGGGGCAATGGTTAGAGGACTGTGCTTGTAAACTTCAACAATAAACAAAACAGATCTGGACTGTAAATACTTGCTCTATAGCCAAGGGCTCCCTCCCTTTCTCTCTCAGTCTTTATCATCTTCTGCTTTCCTGTACTCTTGTCCTCCTCCCACCACGCTGTGTGACAGTGCAGATGAAGTTGCTGAGTTGAACGTTCCCCAGAGTGTGTGTGTGGGTCATGGGTTACTGGTGGAAGTCTGCTAAGGACTGGTTTCAGTTCAAACAGCAGGATAAACACACACACGCAAACAAACAGACACACAGGCACACTTAAGTTATTCATGTAATACAGTGGCTCCTAGAAGGGATGCTAGGACAATTCTCAAATATAGCCTACTTTATTGAGCCAGTGATCTGTCTATCAAAAACAAAACAAACAAATCTCAACGTACTAAATTATATACTCATCTCTCAGCTTTTAGCCGTCATCTTCTATATCTGTGGGTGTGGTTGTAAACATAAACAGAAGTGATCTATGATTTCTTCCTGAGTGTTCCATCTAAAAACTAACTAAAGCAAATAGTAAATTGTTGAAAACCATGGCATAACACATTAATAGAACTGATCCATATCCCTACACAGAGATGTAGACAAAGCTATATTTATAACAGTGTAAAGTAACGGTGATAGCATCAACAGGTTGCATTTGACTAACCGCTACAGGCTCAAACTTGTGAAATATCTTCCTGAATATTGAGCAAGCACGTGAGCACAAGGGTGTACGCCTGTCTGTGGTTGTTACTAGAATACATACATACACCTCAATCTTGGCGAGCAAAGACTGTTGACCCAAGTTTAATATTTAGCCTACAATGTCACTGTAGTATTATTATGTCATTTCAAAAGTTCAGAGAGAGAAACACAATCCATTTAGAGGCACACTTAGAGAAACAAGTGGTTCTTGTACAAGTGACATCCTTCATTCATTCTTTCTTTTTCAAGTGAACAAGGAACATTCATTCATTCATTCTTTTTCCTTTGGCTTAGTCCCTTGTTTATCAGGGGTCACCACAGCAGAATGAACCACCGACTATTCCGGCATATGTTTTACGCAGCAGTTGCCCTTCCAGCTGCAACCCATTACTGGGAAACACCCATACACTCTCACATTCACACATGCAGTCATACACTACGCCCAATTTAGTTCATCCAATTCACCTTTGGACTGTGGGGGAAAACCGCAGCACCCAGAGGAAACCCACACCAACACGGGGGGAACATGCAAACTCCACACAGAAATACCCAGCCATGGCTTGAACCAGCAACCTTCTTGCTGTGAGGCCACAGTGCTAACCACTGAGCCACCCACCCTAAATCAAGCGTCCATTATTTATTTTACCTTACATTGCAATAGTGCAATAAGGACTTTGGTCCTTACTTTCCTCAAGAGCACTTGTGCTGAGCTATACATCAAATGACAAAATAAAATCTATATCCAGAAAAAACAACTACCCATCACTATTTTTAAAATGTACTGCTTCACCCACAAAATGTACATTTTGTTAATAATTACTCACCAATAGGCATGGAACGATAACCGCTTTCAAGGTACCCCCGCGGTTTGGAAAAGTCAAGTTTTTTTATTTACATTTTTTGTTTTGTTTTGTTTATAAGGGCAACAGTATCTTCAGCAAAAATGATATCCAAAGATGCTGTTTAAAATTTTTATAAAAATCTGTTTTTGAAACTAATGAGGACAGCAGAAGTCAATAATTAATTTAACCTGATATGTTTACTGCTCCAAAATATTTTAAATGTTTCTCAAAATACAAAAAATATTTTGTGTTCAAAAGAAAAAAAAAGTATTTGTTTTTTTTATCCAGACATTTAAAAAGAACTTATTTTAGAGCAGTAATCATAATACTGTGATACCGTGAAACCGTGATATTTTTATCCAAGGTTATCATACCATCAGAACCTTATACCGGCCAATGCCTACTCACTAATCCTCGGAGATATTGGTTCATCATCGGACCACAAATTGAGATATTTTATATGAAATACGAGAGCTTCTTCATTCTCAACAGACATCAACGGTCACAAGATAATCGAAGCCCAGAAGAAACAAAAACATTGTCAAAACATTCCATGAGACTTTAGGGCTTCAAATGCAATTATACAAAGCTCCAAGAACAATTGTGTGCACCAAAAAAAAAACAAAAAAAAAACATAAAATGACTTTGTTTGCAACAAAGTCTGCAAATATCAGATCAGGTTGCACATTTACAATATTTACAACATATAAACATGCAACCTGACTTGAGAAGAGAAGAGAATTGGTCCGATTCAAAATTGTACAACAACAACAACAACAAGACACTCAATTCTGGAAAGATGCAGCTAAAACACAAAAAAAGATGGAGCTATATTTACAACTAAAACGGCCATTTAACCAGCAAAATACCAGAGTTGTGTGAAAGATTATAAATTAGGAAAACGTTAACAAAATACAGATTGCATGATCACTGTCTGGCTGTAGAGACTAGACACCGACAGAGATGGAGACCACCAGAACAGAGGCCGTGTTCATTCTGTTCACAGAGAGAGGTGGAAACAGAAAAACATTTCCTACTTCACTGTGATTACCATCACCACATTAAAATTGAATATTTCCAAAAATTCCAGCAAATTTATCCAAATTTTACAGCATTATCAAATTCAGAAAAATCACGATATATCAGGTTATATTTAGGTGAAAACTCCACAATGATCCTAACAGCAGCAAAATATGTGTGCCTGCCACAAACTCAGACTGTCAGACAATGACAAACCTAAAGCAAGAGAATTTCTTATGTTTATATTTCTTATTATCACCATTATATTTGAGAGAGAGAGAGAGAGAGAGAGAGAGAGAGATAAAGAGAGAGATAAAGAGAGAGATAAAGAGAGAGAGAGCGAGCTAAAGAGAGTGGGTGTATGAGAGAAAGTATGTATGCACCTGGGAATCTCCAGGGTTTGGTCATTCAACCCATTACAATCCAAAATAGTACAACACAATAGAGAGCCACCACACCCTGATTTACCAGTCTTCGCTTGCCGTGACCCTGTGATACAGTAAAAATTGGCATTTTCGTTTTCTGTGATATAATTTCCGATGAATATCATTTCACAAAATCACTATTTTGGATAGAATTCATAATTGTAAATTGATTGGGATATTTTGCACGAAAGTGCATCAGCATAAAATACACAAAATAAAATGAACAAATTAAAGCACAGATGAAACAATAGAACAAGAATAAAAATGAAATAAACAGTGCTTTATTCTTTTTGGTGAAATCTTAAAGTATTGAGGTGCAATAATTCAATTATCAAGTCTAAAATAGCAATGTACTGTATAGTCTTCACTGTATGAATAATTAAACAAAATTAAAGGTGCAGCAGGTGGTTGTCTCTTCACATTCCAATAGTAATTATTAAAGTAAATGATCTAAGTGTATTTATATGTACTTTAAGGCAAAATAATGTTCATCCAATTAAAATTTGACGGGCCAATAATTCACATAATTCTGATAAGTAGCCCAAACTCTCTATCAACAAATGTAGATTTTAACAAATGTGCAGCCGTTCACACAGATCCACCATTTGCACGTGCACACGCGGCACGTTCACCTGCACACGAGAGAGTGACCAGTAAAAACAAATGCTGAATCGAAACTTTTTAAAATCCTGAATCAATATTGAAGTTAGTTTTGCACGCTGGAGGAAGGACGACACCATGGCTGAAGGATTTATTTTAGTCAGGTAATGTTCCGGTTTAAAACTATTTTAGTGACGCAAATGTTGAAGTAGATTTTATTGTATTATGAATAGGTTATATGCACAGAAGTGTTGTTTAGCCACTGAAATCTTCTGGTGAAAGATTGATGTGACTATTTTCAGTTTCATACTGGACCTTCTGCAGCATCGATAATGTAGATTTTTATTTAGTTTAACAACAAAACATCAGTAAATAGCGCTATTCTGCCTAGCCTGCTTTACTGAGCTGAAGTTGCTTTTATAATCACATTAGTTCATTTTTGGACAATGACAACCTGTGGCGCGATCCTAATATTGCTAACCATGCTACTGTGAATATTCGCTGTGAAATAGCATGTAAGGATGGCTTAGTAATAAGTGTAATTCCTGCACACCACTAGCCAACCACTAAGCTTACAGTAGTCACTTTAGGACAAAGCCTGTGAGAGAGTGAGACCAGTAATCATTGCATGCATGAAATATTGCACATAACGACAAGTTTACTTGCTACACAACTGAAAACATGCTAGATATACTGTAATACCGTTTTTGGTGGGTATTGTAGTATTATAAGATACTATAAAGTTTTCTAACTGGCGAATGACATGTCCCTAGTGGGTCCCTGTCATCTTTAAAGTGCGCATTTGTGATTTCAGGAAGCGTGGCTTTGGACAGCAGGGGAGAGACTGTTGCTGCGTCCCAATCCGCATACTATCCGTCCTAAATAGTATGTGAAAGTAGAATTAGTATGTCCCAAATCGTAGTATGTTGAAAAGAGTATGCCAAAAAACTCCCGGATGGTTTACTATTTCCGGTCAAAATTTTAAGTGTAGAAGCGTCCATACGCTACATTTACACGGGTAAAAAGTGTAAACAAACTACAAACATGATGGATGCGCGAGACCAACCGTCAAGCAGAGAGGCTTCGGTACAGATGTTTGTATGACTGTTAATTCATATCTAGCCCACTGGAGAATATTTAAATAGTGTTGTCTGTGTTATATTTCATCTGCAACAACAATACTGAACTTATATAAAAGACGTGTTTGGATATTACCGTCTGAATGCAGAATTATCCAAAGACCTGAGGAGATTTCTCTGCATGAACAATCGTGAATGGGAGATTATCCTGCTGCTGCTTCTCCAATACGGTAGGAAATTAAATACGACAGAAAGGTGGATGATTGACAGGGCTCTAACTAAGCAACACAACGATCTGTTGTAACGAGGGAAGTAGTATGTCCCAAAGCTTGCATACTTTTCTGTTACTCACTCAAAAGTATATATTTTTCGTCCACAAAAAAAGTACATACTTTTAGGTCGTAGTATAAGTATGCGAATTGGGACGCAGCATGTGTTTTAAAGATGTTATGCTAACAGATAGCATTTAGGCAGATCCCCTACTGCACCTTTAATCTAATCTTTGTTAAAGTGGCAAACTTCATAATTGTTTAAATGGGCCCAAATGTTTTAAGTTGACATGAAATCTCACAGTCACAGGGCTTAAAAACACACCCAAATCAAAAAATTATTCACACTATTAGATTAAAGTTAAACTAAGTGTTAAGCTGTGTTCTGAGCTATAATCCCAACTTGACACTTCAGATCTTGCGATGTGACTATTGTAGATTGTTGTACTTTGCCATATCAATGAAAAAAGTGATTTATATGAGCCAATGAGTAAGTGCAAAGGTCATATACGGTCCATGACAGGTGTGTTGGCCTAACACTAGACCTTCCAAAAAGGCTCTACCCTGTCAAGCGGGCTACTGACTAGCCTTCTTGTTGCTGGTGTAATCAAACCTTAAGCAAAAGGTATTTCCAAATAGAAAGTATTTAACATGAACTAAAGCTTCTGCTTCTGATAGTTGAACACAAACTTGTGTGCAACAGACAAGATGACACACACAGGGAGATGATTCAGGAGCAAAGGAAACAATCATATGCGTTTCTGTGAACATATCATGCTGTAACTTCCTTGTGTTGCTCTGGCAACAGTCACTTCCTGTCCTTGTTTGGCACTGGGATGGGCATGTTGGTGTTGAGAGAGAGAGAGCGTGCGTGTGTGTGTGTGTGTGTGTGTGTGTGTGTGTGTGTGTGTGTGTGTGTGTGTGTGTGTGTGTGTGTGTGTGTGTGTGTGTGTGTGTGTGTGTGTGTGTCAGCTGAAATATTGTCAAAGTCCCACGGCATTGAGTGACTTTTTTTTTTTTTTTTGCAATGTAACACCTCTGAGAACAACACACCTTACCATAAAGATTTTGATTTATTTCTTCCCATTCTCAACTGTTTGTTGAGTAAGCAAAAAAAAAAAAAAAAAAGAAAGAGCAAAGAAAGCAGACAGACAAAAACGGTCCACAATCTCACCCAAACCCTCATTCATCGTGCCCTTCATTAGTCCACTTGAAGGAGTGAGTGAAACAGAATGAATTTGAACACAGAGCACAGAGCTTTGTGTGTTGTTTATGCTGTCATGGAAAGTAGCCTGTGTACAGCTTTCTTGAAGAACTAATAATCATTAAAAAAAGAACAGTGATGTTGCTGTGGACACCATATACTCCCTACAGTGCATTATGAGATTAAATAGATGCACACAATAAAGTTCACTGTGGTTTAGAACACTACAAACAGATGTCCCTTTAGCTGTGAAAAACATGAGAAATCTGAATGTGCAATTCATTTCTATTACAGTTTTTCTCTGTCACTTTGGTCCATTTCTCAGATCAGAAATGAAATTCTCAAAACTCCCTGTTCAATCTTCACATCATGGTGTCAGTTGTGCACATCAGAAAAGCAGTTTCTCATTCCTTTAAACAAGTTGCAGATGCTTTTGTTCATCCATGCAAATGATTATGTGCAATTCTCTGATGTTTTCTACATTATCAATCGCTTGACATGTTGATCAAAACTGATTATTTTGGTCTCTGTCTGAACAGTCTCACCCTCACAACATTTAATCCATTGTTCATGGCATAAGTCTTTACACGCAAAATGGCACAAGTTGTCATAATATTTTGTATTTTTTTATATATATATTTCCATTAGACTTTTTATCTAAATCGGTCTACAATTGGTACATTTCTCAGTCACACTTTATTTTATATTTTATATTTTTACTTAATATTTTGATGGTTCAATTGTTGAATTTAAGTTACATTGCATCTACATGCCAACTAATTTTTACTGCCAAAATTTCATGACTTTTCCAAGACTTTTTCAGAACTTTCAAATAAATTTTCATGACCTAATGTTTTATGTAATGTCTACGTATACATGGTAAATAATAAGAAAAACAATGACATTCAACTTTATTATAGTATATCAAAGAACAGGCAACAATCTATTTAGTTCAAATTTTGTTTTTATATCCATGTAAAATTGATTTTGATAATGCTTACACAGCACTAATAATGTCAAAGCATGTTTTGGCCAAGGATAGAAAAGAAGAGAACTAACCTATATTCAAGTATACAAATATTTGTTAAAATAATTTCCATGACTTTTCCAAAACTTTGTGAGTTTTTCTGTTTTTCCAAAACTTTTCCAGGCCTGGAAAATGCTATGTCAAAATTCCATGACTTTTCCAGGTTTTCCATGACCGTATGAACCCTGTAATTCTTATTAGATAAGTAGACTGTTAGGTTAGGGTTAGTGACTAAGTAATTTGACTGTCTTGTCCATACACATTGACACGAGGACTTGTCATTCTGATGGCACTGACACATTTGAGTGATGAACAAAGGATTTTGAGCATGAGACTTGGTTTTGCAGGTAATCCATGGTGTTTTGCTATTTGTACGTGTTGTTTTGAGAAATGCACTTACTGTTTTGTAAAATTCAATTCTGATCTGAAAAATGTACCAAAGCGAAAAACTGTGAGTAATGCATTACATTCTAGTTCCTTTACAACTTGTAAAAGGACCCTGGTGAGTTTTAATACATTTACAGCTACACTTAATTTTTTAAATAGTTAATTTTTAGATTAGAAAATGCATCATAAAAATACAGTTAATCAATTTAAAAAAAACAGCACCAAAACACCTTCAGTTTAGACATACATAAACAGGAATATGCTACTGTTAATAGACATTTAAATTACAGAGAAACTGAAAGAACATTTCTTGAAGACAAATTAAAAAGGTACCATGTGGCATGTATTTATTCTAAATATGTTTATTTTATTTAATCACACTGAATATAAAATGTATATATATATCACACAAGGAAAACATGAAAAATACAAATAACTCCATTTATGTAATAGAAAATATTAATGCAGTACACATAGTAACAGCAGTTTGAGTTTTGGTGAATATTAGTTTTATTTGCTGTGCAGCATGCTTTTGGCGGTCTTATTAAAGTACACGCTAAGCATATATTCAATATATTCTATTACAATCCATTTATTTTTTAATAAATAATAATGTATTCATATTATTTTATAACCACTCAAAAAAACTCAAAGTAAAGTGGCCTTTTCAGGGTTTCAGTCTCAAAAGAGATGGCCAAGAAAGACGGCTCCAGAAACTATACTCAGTTTCTTCAGAAGAACTTTAGAAGATTTACTGTAACTAACTGATGCTGCAAGACAACAATGATTCACAGAAGCAATTCTACAACTCAATTGCTGACAAGAAACCAATGTTCTGAGGTGGCCTAGTTCAAGTCCTGACCTGAATCCTACAGAGGTAATGTGGCAGGGCCGGTTCAACACCTATCAACCTGTCAAAACCTTTCTGCAAGGAAGAGCAATCCAAGATTCCTCAGAAGAGATTTGCAAGACACATATTGAATTTACATGCTGTGTTTACTTGCAGAGATTGCTGCTAAGTGCTGTTAAACCAGATATTAGCCGTTTACTTTTTCACAAGGATGATATGAAACTATGTTAGCTGTGTTCACAAAGGACCATAAAAATAGGCTAATAAAAAGGTGGTTTCAATCTGATAGGTTGCTTTATACAAGTTCTGGGAGACTTCAGTCCACCTGGAAATAAAGCATAATGAAATACCCAGGATGATGATGAAATTAGTGCCTCTGAAAATTTGCCAAACTTTTTCAGGTTCATTTTATGAACATCTTGAACAATATTCAGCAAGTAAACTAGATAGTGCGCCACATTTTAAATTTAAATAAGCTAAAACAGAAAACAATTTCGGCTTTATGGATGACAGTACTGAAATACCAATAGTAATTTCTTGATTTTCATTTTGATGGGTAAATTTTATGATTTTTTTTTTTATTCTAAGAAGAACATTTTAATTAATGCAGTTTTCTTATGCATAATCAACAATGATTTGTTATGTGTAGAACACATCCCAACAGTTATTATGATAAGCTTTGTTGTCTTTAAAGTGTCCGCTTTTAAATTTGCTAATTTAATCATACATTTGACATAATAGATGCTGTTTTGGCCTTTTAGTTTGTGAACACTGCAGTCTTTCTTGGTTCAAGCAAAGCTAGGAATTAGATCATCTAGGGAAGCGCGAAAGTAACGCGGGGTTAAATGTAACACGGAGTTTTAAGGTATTTGCTCAGGGTTGATCATGGCATGCTTCCGAGGTTTTCACCACAGTGTCGGCAGACGTGTTCCTGCCAATTATTGAAAATTTTCGGCAAAATTTGGATGAAATACACAGAAGAAACCATTTTTGCAGCATAAAAGTACTTTTTATTACAGTCGATATTTTATTAAAAAAAATAAATAAATAAATAAATAAATAAAAAAAAATAATAAAAAAACAATCGGTGAAAGTATGTACATAAAATTTTATATTGTTATGATTACCGTCTTCTAGGCTAAAAGATGAAACCATCTTGAAAGATGTATAAAACACACAGTGACTGCTAGCCAGTTTTGAGTAAAACATGACACAGTGGGGCTAGTTGTAACAGGGTGTTACAATTAAGCCACACACTGTTGAACACCAATTAAACTAACAAAATATTTTTTTGGAATTTTGAGTGTAATGTTGAGAACTTTTTAAATAACAATGTTTTTTAATAGAAAATATTTTTTTATAGAAAAAAATGTTTTATTGCTAATAATGCAAATAAATCCATTGTATAATAATGAATAAATGAATAATAATGCAAATAAATTCAAATGTGTTAATCCAATAAACAAAAAAAAAAATAAACATACTGTGCTATGTAGAATAAAAAAAGAAATGAGCCAATTACTGAGGAAATATAGCTACTATTTAAAGTAAACTGAATTTAAATTAATTGTGTGAAATCTGCCTTTATAAGCATGCGTTACAACTGACCCCCTGTCTGTTACAACTTGCCCCGCAGGTGGGGTAAAAAGTAAAATTTTTACACCTGGCACTTTTGGCAATACTGCACAGAAACCATAGGTCCCGCGATCATAATTCCAGTGCTCATTTGTAGGAGAGGCTTGTGTGTTGTTGGTAAAAAAATATGGTTTGTCTAACCCCATTACTTTGTTCATTATTTGACCAAAACCAAAAAGTGTTACTTTGTGCCCCGCTTCCCCCTACTCTTCTGTACTATTAGGCACAGCCCAAATAAAAACAAACAAATATTTCATATTATTTAAATGTACTGAAAGAAAAAGCACTTGATGAAATGTCTCAAGTAAACAATTTCTAAACATTATGGGCCCTATCATACACCTGGCGCAATAAGGAGCAAGACAAGCAATGTTTGGGGCGATTTGTTGCTATTTTCAGACCAACGCAACCCTAATTCATCCCTTTCATCTCGGGGGATTGTTTCAGTTTACTCATGACAATTTGCATTTGTATAATGTTATTATTATCATCAGCATTATTTATTATATGTAAATTTATATTTGTTTTAATAAAAACAAGCTTAGATTTGTCCACCTGTCGGGTTTTGGAGATGTCTGCATCCCCACATGGGGCATAAGAATAAGACATGTGTTTAGATATAACTCAGTTTTTTGACCACACATTATTTTTCATTTATTTGTTTGCTGGAAATTACAACTGAATTTAGAAATAGTTTTGAAACAAATCTTTGCCCTTAACAAACAAAATTGAATATGTAGGCTAATGGATGTCTTCAGTGGAGTGCATACAACACCATGGAGGAGGCTTGTTCTTTATCGTCGCACTGCTACAACACAGTTTCCGTATCCACGAAAGTAAAGGAGTAAAGTAAAGAGTAACATTAAAGAGAAAGTAAAGGCCAAACGGAGGAGGCTCGTTCTTTATCCTCGCACCGCTACAACACTGTTTCCGTATCCACGAAAGTAAAGGCATAAAGTAAAGAGTAAAAGTAAAGCGAAAGTAAAGGCCAAATGGAAGAGGCTCGTTCTTTATCCTCGCACTGCAGATGGTCTGTTTAACTTTTTTCTCGCTAGTGAAGCGGTTAGTTTTTCCACTTACAAAGTCCGCCATGTAAAGAGCAAATGTGCCATTACACGACGCAGCTGACTCCTAAAGGTAATGTGAGATGAGACTCTGATTGGTTTAATGCAGGTTATGCTCAAAACACACCCATAACTCATTAAGAGAATAAGCACTGTTAGACCATGCGCCACGGTGCAAATCATATTTTTCCATCCTTAAAATAGCAAAAGTGGATTCGGACACGCCCTTAATGCTTTTGCGCCATGCACTTTAGAGTTTGCTTCTAGATAGTTAAAATAGAGCCCATAGTCTTGTAACTACACTTTATGAAAGCTATTCAAGTTTATTAGTCAGTTAAAATTACTGGAAAAATGAAAAGGAAGAATGTTGCTAAATATAAATTTTACTACATAAAAATGTTCATTGTATTTTGAACTACCCTTCAGATACATGTAGGTCCCTATAAAACCCTATATTTCCAACCTTTTTAAACTGATTATTATTATTATTATTATTATATATTAACCTGATTATCAATTGCATTTGGCTAACTGCTATTATATAAACCCTTTTTGGCCAATTAAAAACGAATTTGGCATTTTCGTGAAATAATAATAAAACAAACAACTACAATAACAATAATAACAATGATAATTTCTTAGAGAATTTCGTCCCGTTTGAGCAGGTAGTTCTTGTCCATAATAAATATATGCATTTTGGACCATATACAATATCATGCCAACAGTCAAGTCAGGCTACAGGCAATGAGATTAAAGTGAGCTAGGAGTGTTAATCTTTTCTTTTTTTTAATAAACGCATAAAGGTAAAATAGAAAAAAAAGGTCACAAGTTTAGTGAATTGAGGACATGATGTAGTTCTTTATTCCAGTGATCCTCCTCATATCACTAACCCTCAGTGCACCACATCAACACAGACGGCTTTGTTAACCTTGTCGCCTGTCTGTCGCTCCAGCTTTATCCCTCCACCCCCTTTCAGTTTTGCTTGCCTTTCAGTTATTTCCTCTTTCTCTTTCTTCTATACATATAATCAAATTGGTCTGGGTCAAGAGTTTGTGATTCTTGTCATTCCTTTTCCTTTCAACTGAACAGTGAAGTGAGTGTTATATATACACACACACATATACGTATATAAATACACACAGAGAGAACAATGAGAGATACACCTGAGTATGCATGACAGCTTGTGCAGACTTGCATTTTAGGCACACTTCCAGAGCCATCAATAACTAGAAAAATGAGATGTCAGGAAGAAAACCCACGTGTTGAAGAACAAAAAAAAAAAAAAAAAAAGGACAAGGATATAGACCAAGAGGAAACTATTTAATTATCAACTCAGAAAACACATTTCCTGTCTGTGAGTGTAAATGTGTGTCAACTTCAGAGGGATTTGTATTATTTTTGCAATGGTATTTTCAACTCATTCCCATATCAGTTCTAACCCATTTTTGGTGAATTGGTGTCTAATTTACATGAATTACTACATGTTAATTTGTAAGTTTGCATCCAATCCATTTATACACCATGGATCGGTTAGGTTTAGGGGTGAAATTATGTTTTTAAAGATCACACTTCTCTAAAAATAAATAAATAAACAAACACCAATAATAAAGTTGAATTCATTAAAAAATGCCATCTTCTAAAATTCTTTTGAATAATTTCCTTCTATGTTTTATTTATTTTATTTTTTTTTTTGCAAAAAAATGCTGCCCATAATTGTATGAAAGTCATTGCAATATAGTTAGAAGTTACCCAGTTAAGAAAACTTCTGTGAACCTCTGTAGGATTGACTACAAAACCCTAAAATAATCTCACACACCAGACCATCAAGGCACTGTTACACATAATATGTACAGGATATGATGCAACACTCTAGGGCTCCTGTGTTGGCAAATTAAAAATACTCTAAATAACAAATGTCAAACACATATTTCATCATCGCCTACAACTCTATTAAACCTGCAACATTTAACTTTGTCTTTACTGTATTGTTGTATTGTGCCAAAAGGTCAAGCTGTGACATTTAGTTCCTCTGTTTGTCAAATATTGTTTCACTATACAAATGTATAGGTCAGAGTTCAACAAACTTTACCTTTGGTCAAGCAAAATTCAAAGCTTCTATGCGATCTGCTTGTATTTTGACAAACCCACTTTCACTTGTGTATGATTGGAAGTAAATAGAGCATAACGCGAGGTGTAACGGCACCTTTAGACATCACATTTAGAATGAATACTCTGGACTTTAATATGAACAAATTCTAAATGGAGAAAAGACTAAACATATCTTTCCATTATCTGAGGGAAAAAACTTCTGTAAACATTAAATATTAAAGCTGCTCTCTCTCTCTCTCTCTCTCTCTCTCTCTCACACACACACACACACACACACCGGCCATTTTATTAAGTACACCTTGAGGCGGATGGGTTAGCAGAAGACCACACCGTGGTGCCACTCCTGTCAGCTAAGAACAGGAAGCTGAGGCTATAATTGACACAGGCTCACCTAAATTAAACAATAGAAGATTGGAAAAATGTTGCCTGGTCTGATGGGTCTCGATTTCAGATGGTAGGGTCAAAATTTGCCATCAACAGCATAACCGACAAATCTGCAGCAACTGCGTGATGCTTTCATGTCAATATGAAGCAAAATCTCCAGTACCTTGTTGAATCTATGCCACAAAGGATTAAGGCAGTTTTGAAGGCAAAAGTGTGTCCAGCCTGGTACTAGTAAGGTGTTCCTAATAAAGTGGCCGATGAGTATATGTGAGATTCACAATTCACAATTGTTTTTAAACAAATAGTGGTGTAACAACAAACTCAAGTCATAACTTGATATGTATCTTGATACTGAGCTCACGATACAATATTATCTCGATATTGTATGCTAAATAGTTTAATATGAGTATTATTAATATAAATATTTTTTCCCCAATCTATTATCCTTAAACATACTATAATATGTATAAGTACGGTTGGTTAAAATGCTAAATTTTGTGTAGACTTGGGGTGGTGGACTTGAACGGACTTTAAATTTGTCCTTAATGCACATGAAAGTAATGCGCTCAGAATACAACTATTCATATTTCTCAATTTGAATAATTTTTTTAGAAGTATATGCTTGCACCAATTTTTTTGACTGGTAAAATCAGACATTAGTCATTATCAGATTTCCTTTTGCATTACATACAACCTAGAATAATTTATACAGCCATTAAACAGATCTACAACTTGATCTACAGACTAGCAGCACACACAACTCTGAGTTCGCTGTGAAAGAATATCTCAATTGCTAGTTGTAATCCTACCTCTAGAATGCGATATGGACATTTATATGATTTGCACGCTTACACGCACTTTGTCAGAGTGCCGCTCATGTCACTTTAAAAAAAAAAATACACATATGCAAATTATAAATACCACCTGCATGGCTCCTAAAAGTGAAAGTAAAAAGATCGCTCTGTGTAACAAAACTGAACGTTTATTTACAACTTTATGACCTGTAATTCATAGCCTATGCAAACAGTTCTGAGCATGTACTCTGCTTCAGTCATGGGCATCCTGACGTGACAGAATCGACAATGCAAAAAGCAGACTCTTTCAATGCCTGTCAGAGACTGTCCATGTTGCTTAGATATAAACTGAAAGCAATGTAACATGTGCTTGAAAATATATTTGGCTGAATTGTACAAATGCTGGATTAAGATGATATAAGGGGTAGAATCGAGATTGCAATCTTTTAACAATTAATCATGCATCAATCGAACATATACATACACACAAGTAGAGTATATACAGTACCAGAGTTAGGTGTAAGGCGTTCCACAGTACTGTATTCTAATTACATTTTTGGGGAACGCAGTAATGTAACGAATAAAAATGTATGCAATTTGATTACAGTTACTAAAGTCAGTGTTATTGCGTTATTTACTTTACAAATATAGTTTTTAGAAGAAAAAAAAATCCTTCTTTTAAATCACATTTTCTGCTGCAACGTCAGTTAATAGGCATGTGCTTTTAAATAACTGGAGAACGCGAGCTGAAATGGTTGCTGATGAGTGGCTGCTTCTTCAAGTGGAAATACAGACATTACTTTGATTTCCCTGAACGGGTAAACAAAAATATTGCTGTGAAATGCAGTCTCTAAAGAACTTTCAACTGCTTTTAACTCGACCAGCAACTTGTTTAGCACTAGAACAGAAAGCATTTTACGACAATACTTATCACCAAAGAGGACACCGGCGCCCAAAAACATGGTGGTCCAACTCAATCTAAGCAGGCTAATTTTAATATTGAATGTAAAATTGAATGTGAAGAGTAGCGTAGCTGCTTATGGGGCCGTTCACATATCGCATCTTTTGCCCACATTTTGGGAGCGCATATTGCGTGCACGCTTGCATTTCCCAGGTTCACTCAGTTGAAAACTGCGAGTCACATGACAACATGGCAGTGCTTCTCATACTATGGATGTCAATGGTTTTCTTCTAATTGTCTTCTTTTATGTAAAAAAAGAGACAAACAGCTTTGGAACAAGTGAATGATGAGAGAATTTTAAGTTTTGAGCAAACTCTTTAAGTCTTTTGAGTGTTAAGCTGCTGTGATCTACCCATTGTAATGTTTTTTCAGAGAATAATAAATTACTGAAAGAGCTGCAATTGGGTAGGCTAAATTGTCCGTAGTGTATGAGTGTGAATGAGTGTGTGGATGTTTCCCAGAGATGGGTTGCGGTTGGAAGGGCATCCGCTGCGTAAAATCGTGCTGGATAAGTTGGCGGTTGATTCCGCTGTGGCGACCCCAGATTAATAAAGAGACTAAGCCGACAAGAAAATGAATGAATGAATGAAAGAGCTGCAGTTTATTTTTGTATTTTTATAGGTATATTTTATATATTTTAAAAGTAATTCAACGTAAAGTAATTAGTAATCTGATTACTTTTTTTACATGAAATAATTAATGTAATCAGATTACAATTTTCCAATAGTAATTAGTAATTTGTAATCTATTTCTTTTTTTAAGTAACTTACCCAACAGTGTACAGAGTACTGTGCAAAAGTCTTAGAGCCCTAGAATTTTCACCAAAAAAAGGTTTAAAGTCAGTTATTCTACATTATTCAGTAGCATGTCAGTTTGAAATATCAATTTACATTGCCGAAGTAAAATGAATGAATGAATTTCCAAACATTATTTTTGTCAACTTGTCTGTAAGATGCTTCAAAAAAACCTACCTGCACAGCTACAGTACTGTTCAAAGCTTTTGGCGCCTGTGTAAAAATGCTGTAAAGAGAGGATGCTTTCAAAAACAACACATAAATACATATTATGCATCAACAAACTAAATCAAATCAACAATTGGTTTGATCATACTTTGCCTTTAAAACACTTAGTTCACTTGCCCATAGTATTTCAGGTAGCTTTGCAGCTAGGTTTTTTGAAGCATCTTCGAGATGTTGCCAAAATTCTTTTGGATTTAGTTTGTCTCAGTTTGTTCTGTTTCTACTCGTCATTCCAGACAGACTCGATCAGACTGGATGATCAGATCTCAGTGGGGAGCACTGGCTGATGTCAGACTCCCTGTGCAGACTATAATCTCACTGTATAATTACAATTAATGACAAAAATAATGTTTGGATATGTAAATTGATATTTTAAACTGACATGTTACAGATAAATAAAGCAATAACTGACTCTAAACCATTAATTTTGGAGTAAATACTAGTGGCCTAAAACTGTATTTACTGTAGATGGGACATTGCGTTATCTCAGCTTTAGGTTGTTTGCAATCATGTGATCTGGTGACGCTCGAAATTCAAATGAAGAAAAGTAAAAAATTCAATTGAAGACAGAATAAATTTTATATTTTTTTGTGACTTATACCATATTTCAAAGTATATATAAATATACATATGTTGGGCATGATCCTTATAATATGAAGAGGACAGAGTTTTCTACTGAATTAAAATATATTTTGGCTTATTTAAACAATTATAAACAACAAAAAACAAAAATTAAGCTAAGTTTTAAGTTAGTGATTCCTAAAAAAAGTATACAATTAAAAAAAATATATTTCTGAATTTGACCTGTCATCAATGATGTCATTTGAAAACCTAATAAACTTATTCAACTTGCAGGGATAGTCTTAAATTTCCTTCACATCCCACACCTATTTTTTTCTTCTGAGAGACATAAAATAAGATAAGAAGCTAATTATGAATATTTAAAAAGTTGACAATTGACTTTCATTATATGGGTCAAAAATAAATCAGTACATTTAAAAAAAAAATTGAACCCACTGCATATCCATGATTCAGAATTATTATCTTTTAACAAACAATAATCAGCAATAGTGTCTAATAATATCAATATTACTTATGAAAGAGCTATGAAAATATTATTAACCATAACAGACATGGAGCCACTGAACTTAGATTAATGCATAAGAAAAAACAAAAAAAAAAGTGATTAGAGATAGATCAAGCCTGATGTCGCCGGATAGCACTGAGGAGTTTTCTCTGACTTATATCTTTGCTCCATTATCTTTCCTATGCACTTTTTTGTTCTGTGCAGTTATGTGGTTTGCTTTCATTAATGGATTTTGTTTTTCCTGAGGTATTTTGAAAATGCAATCTTATCTTTACTCAGTCTACAGGGTATGTTTTAATGCTGTGTCTCAGTGCACTTTGAAACCACAACTTTTAAAAGAATGCCACTCTCTCTATTAGACTGTGTGTCATTCACTATCCAAAAGTATGACCCCCTTGAGGGGAGGGGAAAAAAGGTAAGGGGATTCACTAGCCCCTCAGTCTGACAGATCATTAGAATGGGCTATTTTTGTTTTCATTTCAGATGTGAAAAAGACGAATTACCAACCTACGTCAGACATGACGTCACACGGGTCCCCGGTTGCATAAAGACACCGGCTGCAATAGCAAACATGTCGTGTTTTGCTGTAGAATTCCAAATTCTAACTTTTACCATACACCACACTGCTTTCAATGCTGACTGCAGACGTCTTTGGCTAAAAGGGAGCTGAATGAAGTGATGACCTAATTAGAAATGCTCGACTCTGCAGATCTCATGTTATATCAGGTAAGTTCACGCTATGCTGAATGATATACATAACTCGTTTTTGATTGCAGCAATGATTTCGGCAAAACCGTTACATATGGTTAATTAAACTGCGGACACTGAAGCTAAGAATAAAACGTGAAAGTGTAAGTTATTAAAGTTGGTTTTATATTCACACATTCATTCAGTGACAACTTCCTTCATTCATTCAGTGACACACTTCCTATATTGTTTACCATGGCACTGAGTATTCGGTCTGAAATAACCTGCAAGTGTGACTTGAAAACAACATGAACACTGTTTATTTGACTGTGAACAATGTTGTTCTTTTGATAGTCATTGGCTGCTAATATGATTTCGCTATTTAGAGTTTGCAAATAATACTTTTATGAAAATATATTATTAAGGAAAAAGTCTGAATGTCCGAATATAAAAACTTTACCTCTATGTGTAAGTTCACATACCCTGGGCCTGCCGTACAGGTGTAGTTTGCTGTCAGAATGCAGTTTTGCTGTTGATGATTAACCAGGCCTTGTATAACATTAGCTCCGTCTTTTTTTCCTTGTCTTTGGCTCAGCAGAACCTCGGTTTTTAGCACTACATAGTTTTGAATCTGGTTATCAGGGAACATTATTTCTTGCACATGACCACACAGAACACAATTGTTGGCATCCAAACACTTGTAAACCTTTAACTTCTCTCTTGTAAAATCCCTTGGAGCTTCAATGAGAGTATATATTTCGGGCTGGATGCTTGGTCATTTCGTCTTATTTAATATCCATTGGGAGGGTGCTATTGCAAATGGACCTGTCAGATAAACGCAGCTCACTTGAACGTTAATTTTGCCGAATCACTGTGCTTATCACTGGGTGACAAGCTGTTATAATACGCTGAAAGCATTATGTAAATAATATATATAATATGTAATTAATATATCTCATTTCTAAGACAACAACCAACTCTGTACCACATCGAATGTCATTCCCTCGCTGTAAATGGTAGCGCTCCCGTTTTATTTCTGCCACCTCCCTGCGCACACATCCTGAATGTTTACAAACATGGTAATTGGTCTATTGCAGTGGTTCTCAACTGGTTTGGCCATGGGACCCACATTTTTACATGGTCATCAAGCCGCGACCCAAACTTTTAGGAACTATAATATAATTTTAGGAATTATAATTAATTTGTATTTATTTGTTAACATACACAAATAGTGACAGATAAATCACAAGTCACCAATATTTACAAATAAACAATATTTTATTGCTGTCATTTAACAAAATGTATCAAATTATAGAAATATTACAAAGTAAGGGTAAGAAAAGGTTCAGTTACCATGAACTAAACTGAACTGTTAATAAAACATTAACACTGATCCTGTTGAACAGAACAAATCAGCAAATTACAGTAAAATTATTAAAACAATCATAACCATTTTTACATCTAATATGACAGCAATTATAAACATCTGTTTCACTTAACAGTAATTTGGGAAGCTAATGAGATAACTGAGGATGTGCTTTACTTATGATAAGAGTTTCAAAGTCTGGGGTGATGGTAGACCCGAAGATCGTGCTCTATGTCCAACCTGTTCCTTTGCTTTGACTTAAGCTGCACCAAGGAAGAGAAGCCACTTTCACACAAATACGTAGTGCTGAATGGTAGGATGGATTTGATCGCACGAATGGCAAGGGACGAATACTCAGAAAGCACTTTGCGGCACCAAAACGGCTCCCCAAGCTGATTCTCTTTGTTGCTCGGAAACGTGACGCTTTCCACGTCGATTCCAAAGGGATTGCTCATCCACGGATCATCATAATGTTTATCGGGAAGTAGTCGGTACGGTTGTCGCGCGCGCATTTCAAAATAAAAGTCCGGTATAAGCAAAATAAGTTAAAAAATGAAACTTTTGTTGTTTTTTTGACCACACACTCCGCGACCCACTGAAAATGTTCCCGCGACCCACTTTTGGGTCGCGACCCACCAGTTGAGAAACACTGGTCTATTGGATATGTAAGATTTTTTTTTATGCTTTTTTTTTTGTTTTGTTTTTTAGGACAACAGTATCTCCAGCAGAAAAGATATCCAAAGATGCCGTTTTAAATTGCTAAGGAAATAGGTGTTTTTTCTAATTAAGAAAGCAGAAGTCTATAATTAATGTGAATTATTTAGCCTGTTTATGGTTCAAAGATACTTTAAATGTTTCTCAAAAAAAAAATTATTTTGTGTTCAAAGGGGAAAAAAGTTTTTGTTTTTTACCCAGACATTTAAAAAGTATATATTTTAGAGCAGTAATCACACAACCGTGAAACCGTGATATTTATATTCAAGTTTATCATACCATCAGAATCTTATACTAGCCCATGCCTATACAAAACCGGTCAAAAGTTTGGTCCCTTATGCTCTCACAGTCTGCATTTACTTGCTCATAAATTACAGTAAAACTATAATACTGTGAAATACTATTACAATTTAAAATAATGTTTCTATTTTACGGTTTTTAAAAAGTACTTGATCTCTGTGATAAATACAGCTGTACTGTATATTCAGGAGCACTTCTGCAGTCTTAATGGTCAATAAAAATTCTATAAAAACTATGTATTTTAAAGAGCTATTATGCATTAAAAAAGGTCATATTTTGGTTTTGGAGTCTTCAACAACAGTCTGATATGCATTTTTACCTAATAATCCTAACGATTCCTATATGATTCGTTCAGCGATTCATTTGTTCCCAAACCCCTCCTTAGCGCGAAGCTAATCTGCGCTGATTGGTCTGATGACACAGTCTGTTGTGATTGGTTTACTGCGTTCAGCACAGGACAGAGAGAAATGCCCACCACGGCTTATCAACAATATTGAAGTAGTCAGAGAGTATGCGTGAGCCCAATGCAGGCGTGCATTAAAGCAATGTAGTTTAACATCAGCATATTGCTCTATTCTTAACCATAAGTAAAAGAAGTGACACACATTAAGTATTAAGTATTAATCCACACAGCGGCAAAAGCTGAACTTTTCTGAAACAGGACCACTGCACATGTGTAGGAACAGCTGACGGTGGCAAACTGCAGTGGATCACAAGCTCACAAACACATTTAAATCCGTAAACAAAGCAGCATGCGTTGTGTTTTTAACATGGTTTTAGACACGATATGAGAATATCAAGAGTTAACCAGATACAGTACAAGCGGTTACAAGTAACAAAGCACAATTAAATACATATTTTGCAAGCTAGAAAAAACAAGGAGGCAACCATTTTAATGACACTTATTTACACTTGTGAAATGGAGTAAGAAACTGATCTATGATTTGTGTGCTGTAAAGTTCCTGTCTAGCTCTGACAAAGTCCCATACATCAATAGTCTTTTCTGATCCTTTCTTTAACAAACGGCCGACAAATCCTCCGTTGTTAGCATGTAGATTGCTGAAGCACTCATCAGAAAAATGACGGGATCACAGTACAAAGCTGGGGCTATAATGCGGAGGTCATTCATTCATTCATTTTCTTTTTGGCTTAGTCCCTTTATTAATCTGGGGTTGCCACAGCAGAATGAACCGCAAACTTATCCAGCATACGTTTTTACGCAGCGGATGCCCTTCCAGCTGCAACCTATCACAGGGAAACATCTTAACACACTCATTCACACACATACACTACGGACAATTTAGCCTACCCAATTCACCTGTAGTGCATGTCTTTGGACTGTGGGGGAAACCGGAGCATCCGGAGGAAACCCACGCCAACACGGGGAGAACATGCAAACTCCACACAGAAATGCCAACTGACCCAGCCAAAGCTTGAACCAGCGACCTTCTTGCTGTGAGGCGATCATGCCACCCACTGTGCCGCCCCATAATGCTAATTATATTTGGGTATATATTCCTATATTTAAGACTCTTCACAGCCTCATCTTTGGGTAGGGAAAATAAGCATCTATGCGACTTGATTTAACCGGGGTCTGCTACAGTGTTTGTCTTCCTCTTTTTCTTTCTACAATGTTTGTGGGCGAGGGCCAGGGGTTTCAATTTTCCTGTGTCTGTGTGCGCAACAAATGGACAGGGCTTGAGTTCCATATCGACATCCTGCTAGCACGACTAAAGACTCGTTACCCGAGTCGACTCTTTTATAGATGAATCAGTCGTTTTAAACACGGTGCGCCTTCTGGATATTTCACTTCCTCTGTTACACACTGCATGAAAGGTCATTTTCAAAAACCCATAATAGTGGCTCTTTAAGAATATAATATTACTACTATGAATTAATTTTAATGGAAGAGTCCACATGATTATTAGTGTCACAAATGTACTTGTTAGACATAAGGTTCTTCCAATTTTTCCAACTTCTCAAGATTTCATTTTGGACCTTGGAACCCCACTGTAAATCTATCAGCACTTCAGGCCATTTGTTCACCACTAAAGGCGAAAGTGAGAGAGCAAGAAAGAGGAATAAAGCGTGAGGGAGCAAAAGTGGGAGGGCGAAAGTGAGATTTTTCTTTTTTGGAGGGCATGCTACCGAAGGAGGGCACAGGGCAAGTTATGATCCAAAACTACCCTAACAGTCTGAACGATTTCCTGTATGCTTTCCCACGCTTGTAAAAAGCAAAAAGAGAGAGAGAAAGCAAGCATGTGAATTGAAAAAAAACAGAGGAAGGGAGATACTACCAAGAAAGAGAGAGATATAGAGAAGGAGAGAGGAAGTGTCATGTCTCCGTTTACAATTAACGGATGCTCTGACGCCTTTCTGCTCCTCACTGATGACAACCAGCTGTCCATGACAGAGAATGACAGCACTGAAAAAACAGAAATCGAAATGTAAAGAGTAGGGGGAGAACAGAAAGATGTATGAGGAGTGAAAGCAGACGCACGAGGAGAGAAAGACAAGGCAGAACGAGTCAATGGGCTAAATTGAACCAGAGTAGAACAGCTAATGCAGCCTCGGCCCCATCATTAACCATTAGCTTCAGTGAAGATGGGTTCCTCATCCTGCTTTATCGCAAACAAACTCTACTAATAGTGAACACAAGAGTGCTGTTACCCTCAAATTACAAGCCACAATCTGCCATTAAGGATGACAATACAAATGTACACGACCCCACATCCTTTAGAGAAGCACAAATGTTTCAAATCTGACCAGATGCATGTGTGATGGATATTTCAGATGCTCACCCTAATCTATTATTGATTCTTCATAATGACAGTGGGTTACACAGTTTGTGGAAAGCTTTGTACTTAATAGAAATGTCATCCATTCAACATGTCATTAATGTCAGTCATTCTGTTAGTTTTGTAATGATGCTGGACACTCGGTGACCTCAATACATACAAGCATAAAGTAGATGGTTAAAACTTCAGCTCTAGTATGTGTTTTAATACCCTAATTAAAAAATAAGACACTTTATCAGTAGTAAACGTTGAAGAACTATAAAAAGAAGAAAAAAAGTAAGCACAACAACATGTTTGTCAACATCACACAAAGCATTTACAAAGATTAGGTTTTTTTTTTCTTCTTTTGACAAAACTTGCTTAACCAGACAGACTGGTTAAGATTACTGTGGAGATTTACAACCGATTACAATATATCATGTTTCCCTGATAAGCATGAGAATCACAGTTTTTGCTCAATTGACATTTTATTTCAATCAATTGTGCAGGCCTAATATTATACAGTTGCAAGAAAAAGTATGTGAACCCTTTGGGATTACTTGGATTTTGGCATAAATTTCACAGAAAATATGTTCAGATCTTCATCTAAGTCACAACAATAGAAAAACACATTCTGCTTAAAGTGGCACCATACAAATACATCACGTTTTCAAGTTTTTTATTGAGCACAACATGTAAACATCCACAGTGCAGGGTAGAAAAAGTATGTGAGCCTTTGGGTTTAATAACTGGTTGACCCTCCTTTGGCAGCAATAATCTCAACTAAACGTTTCCTGTAGTTGCAGATCAGATCTGCACAACAGTCCAGAGGGATTTTGGACCATTCCTTTTTACATAACTGTTTCAGTTCAGCAATATTCTTGGGATGTCCCAGTGTGAAACACTTTCTTGAGGTCATGCCACAGAATCTCAATCAGGTTCACATCAGGACTCTGAGTGGGCCACTCCAGAAGGTGTATTTTCTTCAGTTTAAGTCATTCTGTTGTTGATTTATTTTATGCTTTGGGTAATTATCCTGTCACATCAGTTATGCCCTGTTGTGCTTCAGTTGGTGGACAGGCGGTTTTTAGTTTTCCTGCAAAATGTCGTGATACATTTTGGAATTCATTGATAACAGCAATCAGCCAAGGCACAAAGGCAGCGAAGCAGCCCCAAACTATGATTGCCCCTGCACCATATTTTACAGCTGGGATAAGGTTTTAATGTTGGTGTGCTGTACCCTTTTAAACTTGAAAAACCATGAAAACATAATATTTGTTTGGTATTAGTTTAAACAGACCTTGTTTTTCTATTGCTGTGACTTATATTAGGATCAGAACACATTTTCTGTCCCATTTATGGATATTTTATCCCCTAAAATTTAAGCAATCCCAAAGGTTGCACATACGTTTTCTTGCAACTGTATATGTGTGTGTGTACGTGTTTTTGTGACATATCAGGACACAAATCTGTATAATGACATAGGTATAACACAGGTATTACAAAAAGCAGGTGAAATATGAGGACATTGGTGACGTCCTCACTTCTCAAAAAGCTTATAAATCACACAGGATGAGTTTTTTCAGGGAGTAAAGCTGTATACGGTCTCCTGTGATGGTTGGGTTTAGGGGTAGGGTGGGGTGAGGGCAATATAATATAAGGTTTGATCTGTAAAAAATGAATGGAAGCCTATGTAATGTACCCACTTTTCACAAAAACAAACGTGTGTGTGTGTGTGTGTGTGTGTGTGTACGTGTTTTTGTGACATATCAGGACACAAATCTGTAGAATGACATGGGTATGACACAGGTATTACAAAAAGCAGGTGAAATATGAGGACATTGGTGACGTCCTCACTTCTCAAAAAGCTTATAAATCACACAGGATGAGTTTATTCAGGGAGTAAAGCTGTACACTGTCTCCTGTGATGGTTGGGTTTAGGGGTAGGGTGGGGTGAGGGCAATATAATATACGGTTTGATCTGTATAAAATGAATGGAAGCCTATGTAATGTACCCACTTTTCACAAATGTGTGTGTGTGTGTGTGTGTGTGTGTGTGTGTGTGTGTGTGTGTGTGTGTGTGTGTGTGTGTGTGTGTGTGTGTGTGTGTGTGTGTGTGTGTGTGTGTGTGTGTGTGTGTGTGTGTGTGTGTGTGTGAGAATCAGCCTAATTGTGCCGACGTCAGACAAGCTCAACCACAACTTAAGAAATCGGACATTATGCCTGACTTCATGGCAATTAATGGTAAAATCTTAGAAGAGATCGTACAAATTATGAAAACATCAACCTGCAGTCTTGACACACTCCCCACATCATTCTTCAAAACGGTGTTTAACTGTTTAGAAATGGATCTCCTAAAAGTGATAAATGCTTCACTTCTCTCAGGGACTTTCCCAAACTCACTTAAAACTGCAGTTGTTAAACCCCTCTTGAAAAAGAGCAATCTGGATAACACACTATTGAGCAGTTACAGGCCAATCTCAAATCTCCCTTTCATTGGCAAAATCATTGAAAAAGTTGTTTTCAACCAGGTTAACACGTTCTTAAACTCCAAGGGGTGTTTAGACAATTTTCAATCTGGTTTCAGAGCACATCACAGTACAGAGAGCGCTCTTATAAAGATAATCAATCATATCCGCCTAAATACAGATTCAGGTAAACTAACAGTGCTGGTATTGCTCGATCTTAGTGCTGCATTTGACACTGTCAATCACAGCATACTTCTGGATAGGCTGGAAAATTGGGTTGGGCTGTCTGGGATGGTCCTTGAATGGTTCAGATCTTATCTTGAAGAGAGAGGTTACTATGTCAGTATAGGTGACCATAGGTCAAGGTGGACACCCATGACATGTGGAGTCCCACAAGGCTCGATTCTGGCACCTTTCCTGTTCAACCTCTATATGATCCCTCTGAGCCAAATAATGAGAAATAACCAAATGTCCTACCACAGTTATGCTGATGCTAATGACTACAGCCCTATTGACACCCTCTGCCAATGCATTGATGAAATGAACAGTTGGATGTGCCAAAACTTTTTTCAGTTAAACAAAGAGAAAACTGAAGTCATTGTGTTTGGGAACAGAGATGAGGTTCTCAAGGTGAATGCGTACCTTGGCTCTAAAGGTCAAACAACAAAAAATAAGGTCAAGAATCTTGGTGTGACTCTGGAGTCAGATATGAGTTTCAATAGTCATGTCAAAGCAGTTAGTAAATCAGCATACTATCATCTCAAAAACATTGCAAGAATTAGATGCTTTGTTTCCAGTGAAGACTTGGAGAAACTTGTTCATGCTTTTATCAGCAGCAGGGTGGATTACTGTAACGGCCTCCTCACGGGCCTTCCCAAAAAGTCAGTCAGACAGTTGCAGCTCATCCAGAACGCTGCGGCCAGGATTCTGACCAGAACCAGAAAATCGGAGCACATCACACCTGTCCTCAGGTCTTTACACTGGCTCCCAGCTACATTCAGAATAGATTTTAAAGTATTGATACTTGTCTATAAATCACTAAATGGCCTAGAACCTCAATACATTACAGATATGCTCACTGAATACAAACCTAGAAGAACACTCAGATCTCTAGGATCATATAAACTAGAAATTCCAAGAGTTCAGTCAAAGCAGGGTGAATCGGCTTTCAGCTACTACGCCCCTCGCTGCTGGAATCAGCTTCCAGAAATGATCAGATGTGCTCCAACATTAGGCACATTCAAATCCAGACTGAAAACACATCTGTTTAGCTGTGCCTTTACTGAATGAGCACTGTGCTACGTCCGACAAATCGCACTATTATGTTTTTCTCTTCTTTTTCATTCTTTTACAACCTGTTTTAACATATTATTATCTGTTTTTAATTATCCGTTTTTATTTTTTCTTACACTTGTCTTTTTTTATTCCTGTTTATTGCCACTGTGTATGAAATGTGCTATATAAATGAACTTGCCTTGCCTTGCCTTGTGTGTGTGCGCAAGTGTCAATTTGTCATACTTTAATGTTTCAGATCATCAAACAAATTTAAATATATGTTTGCCCTCCAATTAAGACATAAGTTAACTGGTTTATCACACCTGAGTTCAGTTTCTCTAGCCACACCCAAGCGTGATTACACCCAAGCCACACCTGATAACAATAAAAAAACACTTAAATAGAACCTGCCTGACAAAATGAAGTATAATAATAATAATAATAATTCCTTTAATTTATATAGCACTTTTCTGGACACTCAAAGCGCTTTACACAATGGGGGAATCTCCTCATCCACCACTAGTGTGCAGCATCCACCTGGATGACGCGACGACAGCCATGTTGCGCCAGACCGCAGACCACACACCAGCTGATTAGTGGAGAGGAAGACATGATGGACAGGGGCCTTTTTATGATAACACATCATATAATAGATAAGTAATATATAAATTATCATATAGATGAAGATTAAATAAACTTGCAAAAATAAAATAAACAGATGAAACAGATCTGCAATATTGGACAAGTGTTTGCAATAATTTTTACAATAAATACATTAGTAGCATGAATGTTCACTGGTCACATTTAAGACAAAGTGAACAATTTAATTTGTTTATACATCTCACCTCATAATGGGAGTTCCCAGATTGTTGGGCGAGAGAGCCGTTTTTCAACTGATTGGCTCACATTGGGTTTTATCCATACTTGCATTATCGATTCTGTCATGGATCCCATGGTCTGTTAAGAAATGCTGCAAATGTGCACTTATCCTGGCTATCAACATATCGGCTCGTTCTCATCCTGGATTAGCAAACGTGCAACTGCACTTTTTCTATTATCCTGGCTTTCTTGATTCTACTTTTGTGCAATAACCCTCTGGTCTTCCGATATGGGATGCACAATAAATAAGCGGCCATATTGATATTGGCCGATAAATAGTATTTTTTAATCGTATCATTATCAATCTGATATCAAAATTAGGCAGATAACTTCAGGCAGTTCTGTACAGTTACGTAATTTATCTGCTTGAAGATATCTGCCTTATTTTGATAAATCAGTGGCCATATTGATCTCTGCCGATAAATAGTATTTTTTTATGGTATCCTTATCAGTGTGATATCAAAATTAGGCAGATATCTTCAAGCAGACAAATTACGTAACTGTACAGAACTGCCTGGCTCGCACATGTATGGGTCAAACTTGTTCAGACTTATGCAGTGCACTATAACGGAGCTTTTCTCACATTGCTTATTTCTTCAAAGTCCGTCCATTCTTTGTGTGGTATTGCTGTGCATTAATAAGTCAGTAAGTAAACATACAGTATTCCTTGTCCTAATACATTCCTAAAATCATTGTAGATATGTTTGATAGTGTCATTGTGTATTTTGGTTTAAATTGCCTCAGGAAAAATATTACATGTGTAAACACAATAGCAGCGATGCACATGTGCTAAACAACTCGTTGGGTTGTTTGTAATCTAATATGATTATTTGTTACTAACGTGTTGCACAAACACAAACACACAAACAGTGAGCCGACAAAGTTTGCACAGCAACCCAAACAGCAGCAGGGGGGAGACGTGTGCCAGTCACTGAATCCAGCAGCAGTTCTCAGTTGTCCGCCCTGTGCACTGTGTTAGTCATAAAGTCATCTGTGCTCAATGCTCAGGTGTATCAAAATCTGACTCCAAGGACAAATCTCCAAGGACTCCAAGGACAAATCGCATGCATGCAGTTAAAGTTTCAAACTCACAACGGTTTATCATAAACCTTTTATCAATCATTTTACCTGCAACTGCATTGTCTGATTTATAAGCATCACCTACATGTGCTCAAAAGAATCTAAAATGCCAAATGAGACGAATTTATGCTGCATTTTTAAAGTAAACAAACTCAGTATTTATGGTGGCTCTGAACTGTCAAAATACCTCACAAAATGCTTTACATATTTGTACATGTGTACATTCATTCATTCATTTTCTTTTCGACTTAGTCCCTTTATTAATCTGGGGTCGCCACAGCGGAATGGACCGCCAACTTATCCAGCACGTTTATACGCAGCGGATGCCCTTCCAGCCGCAACCCATCTCTGGGAAACATCCACACACACACTCATTCACACTACACTACAGACCATTTAGCCTACCCAATTCACCTATACCACACATGTCTTTGGACTGTGGGGGAAACCGGAGCACCCGAAGGAAACCCACGCAAACGCAGGGAGAACATGAAAACTCCACACAGAAACGCCAACTGACCCAGCCGAGGCTCAAACCAGCGACCTTCTTGCTGTGAGGCGACAGAACTACCTACTGCGCCACTGTGTCGCCTACATACTGTATGTACAAATTTTTGTAATTTAACTTATTATTTAATGCAACAGTTAAGTTGCATGTTAATTCGCTGTGGCTAGAAAAGGAAATCATTTATTTTGGGAAGCTGATTCATATAAAATTGTGAATATAGGTCTATATAAACACCTTGCATTTTGAAATTATAACTTTTATAAAGTTTTTAAAATAAAATCAGTTGTTCACTGTATAAAAATATAACATTTTGAAATATTTATATTTATCGGCTAATATATCGGTTATTGGGCTCCAAATCTTAAAACTTATCGGTTATCGGTATCGGCCAAAAAAATCCACCTAGATATAAGTTTGACTGTGAATAATGTTCAGGTTGCAGCTGTCAGGAAGATTGGTGACATACACACATTGATCAAAGACATGCAGCCATTCCGTCTCTTTGTTGCTCTTTCATGCAGGAGTTTCACTCGCATGCAAGATCATCGATGCGGTGCTCCACAGCGTGTGCGATTGTCCTTGAAATGAACGCACTATGAAATTGCATTCATTTTGCAGCACTTTCCATGTCTAATGTGAAAGATACATTAAGGGGCTGATCAGTGATCACATAAATTTCTGCTGAGCAAGTGAACACAAAGGCCAATAAGCAG